>ML263415.1:0-11462 GCA_005239495.1 Nicotiana undulata | reverse complement strand
TTGAGGATTTAGAAACTAGACTCGAAGATCTTTAATTTGATAGGCTGTACACCATATAACTCTGTATCTATTCCGAGATATGAGCTTCTAAAGTCGGCCCTGTGCATCTGAAAATTCTATCGAAACTGCTCGACCAGCCACCTTCAACCGATCATAAATTTCAGTACAAATGTCCAAATGATGCATGGTTTAACATTATGAAAACTAGATTGCAAGGGATACAACTTTCATATTTTGTNGAAAACTAGATTGCAAGGGATACATTATGAAAACTAGATCATAAATTTATTTATTTATTTATTTATGCACGAGGGGACATTCCGTGCCGAGTGTTTATTTATTTATTTATGCACGATGGGACATTCCGTGCCGAGTGCTTATTTATTTATTTATTTATGCACGAGGGGACATTCCGTGCCGAGTGATTATAAGGTTATGCACGAGGGGACATTCCGTGCCGAGTGATTATTTATTTATGCATGAGGGAACATTCCGTGCCGAGTGATTATTTATTTATGCACGAGGGGACATTCCGTGTCGAGTGATTATTTATTTTAGCACGAGGGGACATGCCGTGCAGTTTCTATTTATTTATTATGAGGATGAGAGTAAAAGCACGAAGGCGATGTCGTGCACTTGTCTTTGCATTATATTTATCCGTGCCCTTGTTTGATATTTACTGCATTTGTTTAAGAGTTAATATTCCGTTGTTTTAATACGGATATTCACACCGATCTCTTACTACAATTATTGACAAGACAAGTTTTGAGTACGGACTGAGTTCCGATAGATTTACCTTGAAGAGATTATGATTACGAGATTTTACGAAAATAGTATTATTGAAAAGTAATGGTTTTCAAAATTATTATATCTGAAGGCCTTTACATCGAAAGTATATTTGAAAAGCACTAGTCTTGCATAAAATGATACTTGGAAGTCTTTTATTGGGAAAGCTTCTTTGGAATTTTCGTATTTTGAAAGAAAACTATGTTTTACGTAATCCTCTCTAGTACATATACTGATATATATTTTGGAGAAAGTATGTTTTCAAAGGAAATCTTTCTACATTAAAATGATTTTTGTTTGCAAAGCTTTTCATATGATCTGTTGTTTAGGGTTTCCACCAGTTTATGGAATTTAATGGCTAAGGCTCGATGTGAATAAATAGACGCAGAGTTGAGTTGTGGGATTCTCTATTGCATTGTGTTTTCTTCTGGTTTGGCTTATTTTGATGTCCAACTTTCTGTGTATTTTGTGCTGTTTCGTGGTGATTTTTCTGTAATTTCCTTTCGCATTATATTGTCATTGTTGTAAATTATCCCGTGAATTCTAAGATAGATGTAGTGTTCGGTTACTTCTATATTCATGTCAATTATTTTTGTAGACCAGTGGTGTCTTGACTAGTCCTCGTCACTACTCCACCAAGGTTAGTCTTCATACTTACTGGGCACCGCTGTAGTGTGCTCATACTACTCTTCTGTGCATTTTTGTTGCACAGATCCATGTATTGATTGTTAGTAGCTGCATGGACCATTGACGGGGAGACTCAAGGTAACCTGTTGCTGCGTTCGCAGGCTTAAGAGTCACATTCTTATAAGTACTACTCATACACTGTTGTATTTATTTCCGAGCAGTTGTATTTAGAAGTTGTAGAATATCCGTAGAGCTTATGACTTGTATTACCGGTTTGGGTAACTTTGTAAATTCTGTCAAGATCTCTTTATCGAGATTGTTAAGGTTCTTTTATTATTTTTATTGTTCTAAATGTTACGCTTACCTAGTCCCTAAGACTAGGTGTCATCACGATACCCAACAAAGGGAAATTTGGGTCATGACAAGTTGGTATAAGAGCTCTAGGTTCATAGGTGCTACGAGTCATAGGCGAGTTTAGTAGAGTCTTGCAATTTGGTACGGAGACGTCTGTATTTATTTTCGAGAGGCTACAGAACTATTAGGACAATTTCACTTCCTTCATTCCTATCGTGCGAGTTCATTGATCTTGAAGTTTGAAATTATCGTTCCATTCTCTCACCGATGGTGAGTGCACGAACTGCGATTCCTGATGATGTTACCCCGAAGAAAATGTCGTAGGGGTAAGAGACAGAGGCCAACGAGGAGCACGTGCCACATTTAAGATGCCTACCAGAGCAGCCGTTGAGGAGTCACCAGTAGTTCTAGTTGAGGGACAGGTACTGGAGGTGCCTGTTGCTACCCCGGACTTCAGGAGGCCTAGGCATAGTTCTTTAGTATAATTGGCACATCGACTCGGACAAGGTTGATTCTAGTGCACCAATTTCTTCCCAGATCAGGGGAGGAGTTCAGTCCCCCACCATCTACACTCCAGAGCAGTGAGATCATGTTGTTCAGGTTCCAGTTGACATGGTAGCACGACGTGTGGTTTCAGTTCAGCCCGTGGTTAGGGCAGTAACATCTGAGGAAGAATACCTTGAACTTGAGAGGTACAGAAAGTACCACCCTTCTATCTTTCAGTGGATTGGCGACAGATGATGCCCAGGGTTTCCCGGAGGAGTGACACTATATTCTTCGTACTTCAGGTATTGTGGTGACGAGCGGGATTACTTTTGTCACATCTCAGGTTCTGAGTAGTGGGTTGATCAGTGGTGGTGACATATGAGTTGGGGTAACCCGGACGAGTTAGCTTCACTAGCATGGATTTAGTTTTCGGAGATGTTTTGAGGGAGGTTGCACCTCAGTTCCTTTAGAATGTTCGGCGTGTGAAGTTTGGGCAGTTTCGTCAGGGCACTATGTCAGTGTTGTAGCACTATGTCAGGTTCAGTAGTTGGCCAGATATGCACCCCGTTTGGTTGCTTCAGTTAGGAGACGAGTCCGTAGAGTCATTGGGGGATTCATACATGATATTCGGTTCAGCAAGACTCGAGAGTTAGAGTAGGATGCCTCGTTTCAGCAAGTAGTAGGGATCGCTCGCTGGTTAGGGAGCATGTGGGGCCGGGAGCGAGAGGTCAGACGAGATCAGAGAGAGAGAGAGAGAGTTCAGGGAGGCAAGGATGTCTCGTAGACTGGAGGAATCTACTGGTCCTTATTATGGAGGCAAGGTACGACACGGTAGAGGTTTTGTGGGTCAACCAGTTCAGTTTGCATTACCAGCTTCGCATGGGTTTTTTTCAGGTACTCATGGGTTTCAGAGGATTCGTACTGTATGTCTTCCACAACCACATAAGTAGAGAGGTTGTTTTCAGCGTGGAGATATTAGCCCCAGGGTGAGAGATTGTTCCGGGATTCAGGTAGGTGTGTTATAGCAGATTATTCAGGTGAGTAGAGGGCGCGCAAGAGGGGGAGGCTGACCCGATGAGGTATTTCATATAGTAGGCTGGAGGCTGTTGAGCCAGGTATTATATCCCAAGTATGTTTTGATGTGTTTCAGAGGGGCACCAATTGTATTTCACTATAGTTCAGTTGGTCGGGACGAATTTCCCTTATTTGTTGCTTCATTTATGAGTGAGTTTCATGTTTTGCACTCTATTTTTGTGTCTTCTCTGATTGGGAGATTTTATGAGTGGTAGTCTGTGTCTATCGTTGTTTTACTCATTCTTGGTAGTGGTGAAACTGGAAGTAAGTCCTTATTGTTCTTCGTGGTAAGCTTTATGTGATTTTCCTAAGTATTTTGTTTACAGGTTGTGGTTTAATACTCCATCGAGATGTGAGTTCAGTTGGCGTTATGATTCTATCAGCCGAGACGAATTAGTGGAGGAATTTCAATAGGTATGATATACTTTTGGTATGTGATTCAAAGTTGAGGGTGAGATCCTCGTGATATTTGTGATTCGAGATGTTTGGACCAGGCTGAGTACCGCGGTGGAAATTTTATCAGGATGGTATCCTTGTGATTTGTTCATATGCTTTGCTTCTTCCTTGTTATATTGCTTTTGGTAAGTCAGTATTGATAGAGAGTTGTGCCTATGGGCTTTTGTTTGATAGATCCTTTATATGCTTCTATTTTCATATTCAGTCATTTCGTTATGTGTTTCCTTAGTTTAGTCTGCGAGATGTGTGCCCGGTAGCGTTAGTTGTGGCTTGGCGATTCAGATGTTTAATAATGAAGTCTTCGTGTTCATTGCATCGTTATCAGTATTATGGGGTTTGCTTCCATATGTGGGGCCAATTGCCAATGTTGAGTTGATTTCGGGCAGTTATTGTGATCAAAAGTGTTATTTGAGCCTATGGGTGATGTGCCATGTTGTGTGGTCGTGCCTTATGAGTGTAGTCATGAGTTGATGCAGCTGGTTGAGGCTAATGCCATATATGGATTTAGAATCGGGTCTTTTGGAAATAAGTAGAAGATGAGAAGTAGAAGTATGAGGCTTATCGGTAGTGATGAGAAGGCTATGTTGCAGTTGTGATTGTGTCATCAGGCTTATGTGGTTGGGGTGACGTGGGATCACCCGCGTGTGTGTGTTGGAAGTGTGCAATCAGTGATTGGATGAGTTCAAGGTGAATCTTGGCACGTTCGAGGACGAATGTTTGTTTAAGAGAGGGAGAATGTAATGACCCGACCGGTCATTTTGAGAATTTAAGCTCTGTTCGGTGGCATAAGGTCATGAACAGCTCACATTGCGTATATTGACCTGTGCGCGTGGTTAGATTTAGTTACCGGATAATCTGGAGTCGAATTGGAAGAAAATTTTTAGTTTTTGAAGCTTAAGTGATGGAATTTGACCGGAGGTTTGACTTTTGTGTAAACGGCCTCGGAATGAGTTTTGGTTAAGGTCAACAACTTTGTATGATGATTTTTGACTTAGGTGTGTGTCCGGATTTGGTTTTGGAGGTCCGTAGAGTAATTTGAGGTAATTTGGCGAAAGTTAGAATTCCGGCGATTCCGGCCGATAGGTGAAATTTTGATATCGGGCTTGGAATGGAATTCCGGAAGTGGCTGCAGGTCCATTGTGTTATTTATGACTTGTCTGCAAAATTTCACGTCATTCCGGATTGAATTGATAGGTTTCGACGCGAGTCTTGATATTTGAAGTGTTGAAAATTCATAAGTTTGATTTTTGGTTTAATTCATTTTTCTTTTTAGCCACCAAATTCTGCAAAATGACATTTTAATCCTCGAGTGTTAGTAGGGAAGGCGTAAAAGCGAAATTTCAACCACACCAATATTCCGCCGTGGTTGGTTTGCCGCCGGCTTGGCAAATTCTTCCTCTCTTTTCAAGTCAAGCTGTAGCAGGCTGCCCAGTAGATCAGCGTACGACGTTCGAGGAATTGCGTACAATTAGAAGCACAACGGCTATAACCTAAACTGCAACTCTTTTGGTCAAGATACACAATTTGGTTAGCATTTGTTATTATCTCAGGGATTGTACTAATTTATTCGCCTTATCAGAAAAGATGGAGTACAGAAACAAGCTTGTATTGGCTCCAATGGTCCGAGTGGGTACATTGCCGTTTAGGCTGCTTGCTGCCCAGTATGGTGTGGACATAACCTATGGATAGGAGATTATAGATCATAAAATCATCAAATGTGAGCGGAGAGTTAATGGTGTAAAGATGTAGCAGTAGTGGACATAAACATGGGATGCCCCACGTTATTCTCTATTAGTGGAGGCATGGGTGCTACAATGTTGAGCAAACTAGAGCTCATTCATGATATTTTGACAACATTGAGGAGGAACTTGGATGTACCAGTAACGTGCAAGATTAGATTATAAAAATCTCCGCAGGATACCGTGGAATTGGCACGACGAATTGAGAGGACTGGTGTCTCTGCCCTTGCTAACCATGGAAGTTGTTTTAGTTGATTTTGAGCCGTCCAGAGGTCTTTTCGCCGGAGAAGTCCATTTTTGAGTACCGGGTTGTCGTCTTTGAGGTAATTATCTTGCCTAACCTTGTGTGGGGGAACTACCCCTTAGGATTGAGTTTTCTTTGTTGATTGTAATCCGTGTATACGAGGTGACGAGTGCGTACTCAGACTTATTTGCTAATAGATTGACCTTTTAGGATTCGTAGGTTCTTATGTTACCTGTGTATGAGCTATAATTGTTACATTTGAATCCTTGGTTGTTAATTTCATTATTTCCTGCTTAAATTAGAATTACTTACTTTTGGATTCCTTCGTTGACTATTTGATCCTAATTGAGTTAACTGAATATTTTACCGCTCTTATCTTTATGTTATATTTTCTTCCTAAAACTGTCAAATGGACTATATTAGTGTTATCTAGTTTTATAGTTGCTTAGCCGTAGTTAGAACATCCGTTTGTTGGTGTCAAGCATGCTCGTGAGTCTTACATTGTAATTCCTATGATTCCGCCTTTATGTGCTACTTGGGTCAGTTGATAAACATTTATGTTGTGGATGTTTCCTTGATGTTGCCAATTTTTGGACTTTCGTTTAAGTTGACTTTATTCTGCAAAGTTAATTGCTTAGGCGAGATTGGTTATAGTTATTTTTCCTTGCCGGGATGGTGTTGTTTTCATTGTTGACTCCCTTTCCGGGATGGTGTATCTTCTATTATTGTTTGTGGTGTTATGATATTGTTTGCATTGTTGATTCCCTTGCTGGGATGTTGTGATTTATGGTTCCTATTGTTGATTTGTTTCGTCAATTTGTTATTTATTTATTTATTTATTTATGCACGAGGGGACATTCCGTGCTGATGTTTATTTATTTATTTATGCACGAGGGGATATTCCGTGTCGAATGTTTATTTATTTATTTATGCACGAGGGGACATTCCGTGCCGAGTGATTATTTATTTTAGCACGAGGGGACATGCCATGCTGTTTCTATTTATTTATTGTGAGGATGAGAGTAAAAGCACGAAGGGCAATGCCGTGCACTTGTCTTTGCATTATATTTATCCGTGCCCTTGTTTGATATTTACTTCATTTGTTTAAGAGTTAATATTCCGTTATTTTAATCCGGATATTCATATCGATCTCTTACTACAATTATTGACAAGACAAGTTTTGAGTACGGACTGAGTTCCGATAGATTTACCTTGAGGAGATTATGATTACGAGATTTTACTGAAATAGTATTATTGAAAAGTAATGATTTTCGAAATAATTATGTCTGAAGGCCTTTACATCGAAAGTATATTTGAAAAGCACTAGTCTTGCATAAAATGATACTTGGAAGTCTTTTATTGGGAAAGCATCTTTGGAATTTTTGTATTTTGAAAGAAAACTATGTTTTACGTAATCCTCTCTAGTACATATACTGATATATATTTTGGAGAAAGTATGTTTTCAAAGGAAATCTTTCTACATTAAAATAATTTTTTCCGCAAAGCTTTTCATATGATCTGTTGTTTAAGGGTTTCCACCAGTTTATGGAATTTAATGGCTAAGGCTCGATGTGAATAAATAGACGCAAAGTTGAGTTGTGGGGTTCTCTATTCCATTGTGTTTTCTTCTGGTTTGGCTTGTTTTGATGTCCATCTTTCTGTGTATTTTGTGCTGTTTCGTGGTGATTTTTCTGTAATTTCCTTTCGCATTATATTGTCATTGTTGTAAATTATCCCGTGAATTATAAGATAGATGTAGTGTTCGGTTACTTCTATATTCATGTCAATTATTTTTGTATATCAGTGGTGTCTTGACTAGTCCTCGTCACTACTCCACCAAGGTTAGTCTTGATACTTACTGGGCACCGCTGTGGTGTGCTCATACTACTCTTCTGTGCATTTTTGTTGCACAGATCCAGGCATTGATTGTTAGTAGATGCATGGACCATTGACGGGGAGACTCAAGGTAACCTGCTGCTGTGTTCGCAGGCTTCAGAGTCACCTTCTTATAAGTAGTTCTCATACACTGTTGTATTTATTTCCGAACAGTTATATTTAGAAGTTGTAGAATATCCGTAGAGCTTGTGACTTGTTTACCGATTTTGGGTAACTTTGTAAATTCTGTCAAGATCTCTTTATCGAGACTGTTAAGGTTCTTTTATTATTGTTATTGTTCTAAATGTTAGGCTTACCTAGTCCCTAAGACTAGGTGCCATCACGATACCCAACGGAGGGAAATTTGGGTCGTGGCAGCAATAGTAGAAGAAAATTAGACAGAGATTGAGAGAGATTGATGATTTTGTGAGTAAAACTAAAAGAATGAGGGGGTATTTATAGTTGAGAATAGGGAAAAAGTGTAATTATAAAACGTTTGGGGTAGAAACAAAATTTGGGGGCCAAATGGATATTTTTTAAACATGCCAAACGGCTAATTTTAAGGGGCCAACAGCTGAATTTAAAATTCTGACCGTTGGCCATTTTTTAAATAATTTTTTTTTGTTTTTTAATTTTTGGCCGTTGGGCCGTATGGCCCGTTTGGCCCGGTTGACCCGGCCTAGGCCCGCCTGCCGGTCCCGGGCTAAACAGGTCCGGGCTCACAGTTCCAAACTTTGGGACTGGCCCATATGGGTCCTAATGCCCACTAAGACCAGACCCGCCACGTGCCGACCCGTTTAGCCCGCGGGCCCGACCCGTTTAGCCCGCGAGCCCAACCCACCTGCCAGCCTTACTTGTACTTGTAAAATGTAGTACTTGGACACTGATGCATACACCGACGTCCAAAAAAGGATAAGAGAATTTCCGTAAGAAATGACATAGAGGAGAAAAAAACATTTCACTTTTAATGGTTACAAAATAGATCCGTGTAAAGTATAACAGTTAATTATATATCATATGACTATCTATACATATATATATAAAAGAGAGCAATAAAAAAGTGAGGTTATAACGATTGAATTGATACTAAAATAGGCCACTAAAGTTGCAACCATTGAATTGAAATAATGGGTCATTAAAGTTGCACAAGTGCCCCTTGGCTTGTAGAATAGTCTTTCCATATTCCAAGCTTAAGTTTTTACTTTCACAAATTTCTTTTTATCCGATAGTTTGTACATTATTACGTTGAGTTGATTGTATCTAAAAGTCAAAAGAACTTTTTTTTTGTTGAGAAAAATCTATATCTGAAGACCTGAAGAATTGGGCGAAGATAAGTCAATAGCTAAAGAAGAGAAGGCGCTTGCTTAACAGGAAAAAAAAACTAACGAGGCTGGGAAACTGGTATGGATTTACTACATCTTCTACATCTATTTTGAGTCTGTTTGCTTTGTAAAGCAAACACCACTAGAAATCCGGGAAAAATGAACCACAAATAGCGATCAAAGTTGGTCGCTTACAGCAATATACCGATCAAAAAGCGTCCAAATTGGCTTGGTCGCTATTTTGGTGGTCCCTTTACTTTAGCGACCAAAGTTGGATCACTAATTAGCGACCAACTTTGGTCTCCAAGGTAAAAGGACCAAATATTCCGGGTAGACAATATAACGACCAACTTTGGTCGCTTGAATATTTTAATAATATAAATTTAGCGACCAAAGTTGGTCTGTATATTTAAATTACGTTTTATTTTATTTATTACTATTCAAAATATAGCGACCAACTTTGGTCTGTAAACTAAATATTATATTTTAAATTTTGGAAAATAGCCACCAAAGTTAGTGCTTATTCTTAATTTTTTTAATTTTTTTTAAACATAAGCGACCAAAATTGGTCGCTAATTTCCAGATTTTTTTAAAAATAGAATAGCAACCAAAGTTGGTCGCTTTTTTGAAAATCTGGGTTAATTGGCGACCAACCTTGGTCGCTATTTTCCAGAAAATATTTTTTTAAAATAGGTAAGCGACCAAAGTTGGTCGTTTTTCTGGGTATAGTTTTGGCAGAAATTGCCAGTTTTGGCAGGTACACCACCTGCCAGCATACCAAATTCCCTATATAACAATACAACAACAACAACAACAACAACAACACAACAACAACACAACAACACCATTAAAACCAACAAAGTAAAGTTCAATAGAAAACACATTAAACAAACAAAACTAAGTTAACGCTTATTACAAGCCCATTCGAAAATCGGTTCTACAAAATCCTCCCGCAATCCCCGCCGATTAGGATAATTCCTATTGTACATCCAAGTACGATGTTCCATCTATACAAATAAAACAATAACAAATTAATTTAGTTAATTCATATCTTAATCTTTTTTAGTTAATTAATTCCATATACTAAAGGTTAAACTCCTAAAAATTCAATTCATATCCAAACATTTCAATTCATATCCAAAAGGTTCAATTCATAAATTAAAAGTTCAATTCATATCCTAAAATTTCAATTTATAAACTAAAATTCTAATACATAAACTAAAATTCCAATTCATATCCTAAAAGTTCAATTCATATCCTAAATGCTCAATTCATATCCTAAAAGTTCAATTCATACACAAAAATTTCAATTCATATCCTAAAAGTTCAATTCATATCCTAAAATTTCAATTCATATCCACAAATGTTCAATTCATATCCTAAAAATTCAATTTATAAATTAAAATTCCAATACATAAACTAAAAGTCCAATTCATACCCTAAAGGTTCAATTCATATCCTAAAGGCTCAATTCATATCCTAAAATTTCAATTCATACCCTAAAGGTTCAATTCATATCCTAAAATTTCAATTCATATCCACAAAAGTTCAATTCATATCCTAAAATTTCAATTTATAAACTAAAAGTCCAATTCATATCCTAAAGGTTCAATTCATATCCTAAAGGCTCAATTCATATCCTAAAAGTTCAATTCATACACAAAAAATTCAATTTCATATCCTAAAGGTTCAATTCACATCCTAAAATTTCAATTGATATCCACAAAAGTTCAATTCATATCCTAAAATTTTAATTTATAAACTAAAATTCCAATACATAAACTAAAAAGTCCAATTCATATCCTAAAGGTTCAATTCATATCTTGAAGGCTCAATTCATATCCTAAAATTTCAATTCATACACAAAAATTTCAATTCATATCCTAAATGTTCAATTCATATCCTAAAATTTCAATTCATATCCACAAAAATTCAATTCATATCCAAAAATTCCAATTTATAAACTAAAATTACAATACATAAACTAAAATTACAATACATATACTAAAAGTATAATTCATATCCTAAAATTTCAATTCATAAACTAAAATTCCAATTCATATCCAAAAATTTCAAAATATATCCTAAACCCTAAATTCTAAACTAAACTATCAAGACAATACAAAGTATAATTCAAATTTAACTAAACTAAATTCAACACTAATTAAAGTTATTAGTTAATAAAATTAATTAACAAAACTAATTAAAATAAGACCTAAAGTCATCAATAAAATACAATGTTCAAAGAATTGAAACAATAAACTACAATACATCAAATATTGTAACACACACACTAGAAATAACAAAGATTCAAAGTTATAATTCTAACCTTGGTTTTTTTTAGGTGGAGAAGGAGAGAGATAGGGGCGTCAGTGGTGGTGGTCGGAGAGCAGTGGGCGGCGAGGCGGCAGCGAGCAAGGGTGGCAGTGGTGGCGTGGGGTGGGGGATGGGATTTGGGTGAGTGAAATAGAGAAGGGGAGGGAAAGAGAGAGTTGGGGA
>ML263413.1:0-47210 GCA_005239495.1 Nicotiana undulata | reverse complement strand
GAAGTCGCCAAGAGGAGCAGCTCACCGTGAAGTATAGTCAGTCAGTCAATACCTAGCCCCGGCATGATAATCCGAAATACCAGCCTCCGGACCTGTACAGTCAAGTACAGAAGAAACGAAAGTTCAGCATGAGTACATATATAAATATGTACCCAGTGAGTATCCCGTCTAATCTCGGAGAAGTAGTGACGAGAGGTCGACTCGATACTCACTAAGGTCCAACAGTAATAATGTAAAGCAGGATGTAAGGAAAACAGTAGACATGTAAACAATGCACCACAATTGTAAAGAGAATACAAAGTTTCCAAATAAATATCGAAAGCAGTATCAACTTCCCTGTCTCTTTTCCCATCCACCTGTCACGTAATAAATCAGGAATTCAGCACCAAACAGTCATGCACACATAAGTGTAAAGCAACCGGCTAGAGTTAGGGGGAAGAATAGCTTTGAAATGTCGGGGATCGACCGGCCCGTACCATGAGTGCATGCTTATAATGTAGTCATATCAAGAAGAGCTATGCACTGCCGGGGATCGACCGGCCCGTACCATTAGTGCATGCTTACCAAAAGTCCAACTACGCACTGCCGGGGATCGACCGGCCCGTACCGTAAGTGTGTCTATCAATGTAATCACACCGTATCATAATGTAACTTCGTCCATGCACTGTCGGGGATCGACCGGCCCGTACCGTAAGTGTTCTATAAATCCGCCGTGGCGCACGACCCGCTCGGGTAAGAGTGAAGAAAACCATATGCCTCTCGCGGAATGTAAATTACGAGGCGACTATCATGCACACACAAATGTAAAATTCAATTCATCATAATCCTTCCTAATTATTAAGTAAATGAAAGCTCAGGGAAACAGTAGTATATCAAGCATGAATTTAAGAATATACTTATATTTAAGGCAGAATACATGGCATGCTGTGGTCCTACACTACCCGGACATAACAATAGTAGTCGCTACGTACAGACTCTCGTCACAAGGTACGCACGTAGCCCCCAAATACAAACATACAACACATAGAACACCTATGGGGACAATTTCCCTATTACAAGGTTAGAAAGGAGACTCACCTTGTGACGATATCACCCCTCAGATCAAGGATGCGCCCGAATCTCCGAAATCTACTCTCGACGGATCACAACTAGCCAAACATGGTATAATTGATTCAATTTCAGTCCAAAGAAGGAGAATTAACAAGAAATTACAAAATTTAGCATTCTTGAAAGTTTTCGGAAATTCGAACCGGGCCCACACGTTCGGATTTCGAAAATTCTTGAAGGAACCCATTACCCGAAGTCTATGGATCATAATTATGTGATTTATACATGAATTCGTAGCGAAAATTGGATGATTCACCAAATTCTCAAAATTCCCAATTTACTACCCTAAACCCAAATTTTCCTATGATTTGTAGTTAGTTCCCTTGGAAATTCGTGAATTAAACTAGAAAAATGGAGTGGAGTTACTTACCTCTTATTGGAACTGGTCGTGGACAGGTTTTTCTCAAGCTCCTAAGCCTTTTAATGGAGTTTTGAAAGTGAAAAATGAAGAAGAACCTAAAATTGGCACTTATACATTGCTGGCTACAGCGACTTCCGCACCTGCGGCCCTTTGACCGCACCTGCGGTCCCGCGCCTGCGGCCTGGGGCTCGCATCTGCGAACATTGGGCAAGGGGGATGGGGACCGCACCTGCGGAGGGGTTTCCGCACCAGCTGACCCGCTCTTGCGGAATTTGTTCCGCACCTGCGAGGCTGGGACCGCAGGAGCGGTCCCGCACCTGCGGCTGGACAACTGCACCTGCGGTCACACCAGCAACAACTGCACCAGTAGTTGTTTTAGCTGGTTTTGGCCTCGTGTGGTGTCCGGGAGGAACCTGGTCCCACCCGAGCCCCCCTCGAAATATACCAACAAGTCTTTATTCATAATACGGACTCGCTCGAACTTCCGGAACATGAAAAACAACGATGAAACTCAAAATTCAACCCCAAAACCAAAATGAATCAACTTAAGAACTTAAGAAATTCTAGAATTCACTTCAATGCGCCGAACGGGTCTATACTACTCGGAATGACTTCAAATTTTTGCAGACATAAATGGCATAACGGAACTATTCCCGGTCTCGGAATTGCATTCGGACCTCGGTAGCATAATATCACATTCCAAACCAAATTTCAAGTTCTATGAAAATCCTCAAAACTTCACTAACTCTAAATTTCCCATTTTTATCCGAAACCCGTCAAATCAAGTTCGTTCCTTACCAAATTTCACAGCTAACTTAAATAACACATATTGAACCTGTTCCGGGCCCCGGACCCATAATACGGGCTCGGAAACACAGGTTTCACATCAAGGTTCATTTTCATAAGCCTCTATTATTTTCATAAAACAATTTTCTTTAAAAATTCATTTCTCGGACTTGGGTCCTCGGAATTCGATTCCGGGCATACGCCCAAGTTCCATATTTTTCTACGGACCTTCCGGGACCATCAGATCACGGATCTGGGTCCGTTTACCAAAAATATTGACCAAAGTCAACTTTATTAAATTATTTATCATAAATTCAACTCTTCATGAAGTTCCACATAAAGGCTTCCTGGATACACGCCCGGGCGGCGCACGCATATCGAGGTGAGATCGACGGAGGCTTTGTGGGCCTCGGAACACAGTCATAATTAAATTTACATAAGATGACCTTTTGGGTCATCACAATCTCCCCCTCTAAAACAAACGTTCGTCCCCGAAAGGACGTAGCATCGTACCTGAAGTTCTGAATAGCTGTGGATACCTGCTCCGCATGTCCCCCTCGGACTCCCAGGTCGCCTCATCGCATGGTTGGCACCTCCACTGGACCTTAACCGCAGAAACTATCTTGGACCTCAACTGGCGGTCCTGCCTATCAATAATAGCAACTGGCTCCTCCTCGTAGCCCTAATTCTCATCTAACTGAATGGTGTTGTAATCAACTACATGCGAGAAGTCGGTGTGATACCTCCGAAGCATGGATACGTGAAAAATTGGATGAACTCCTGATAAGGCTGGAGGTAAAGCAAGTTCATAGGCAGCCTCTCTGATCCGCCTCAACACCTCGGAAGGGCCTATAAACCTGGGACTCAGCTTGCCCTTCTTCCCAAATCTCATGACGCCCTTCATAGGAGAAACCTTCAACATAACCTTATCTCTATCCATAAATGCTATATCACGTGCCCGCTGATTTGCGTAGCTTTTCTGTCTAGACTGAGCTGTGCGGAGCCTCTCCTGAATAACCTTCACCTTCTCCAAGGCATCTCTCACCAAATCTGTGCCATATAACTTGGCCTCGCCAAGCTCAAACCATTCGATAGGAGAGCGACATCACCGACCATATAAAGCCTCAAATGGATCCATCTCGATGCTGGACTGATAACTATTATTGTATGCAAACTCCGCCAACGGTAGGAACTGGTCCCTCTGACCTCCAAAGTCAATCACACAAGCCCTGAGCATATCCTCCAAAATCTGAACTGTACGCTCTGACTAGCCATCAGCCTGAGGATGAAATGCTGAACTGAGGTCTATCTGAGTACCCATCTCGCTGTGCAAAGCTCTCCAGAAGTGCGAAGTGAATTGAGGACCTCGATCCGAAATGATAGACACCGGTACACCATGCAACCGGATTATCTCTCGAAGGTAAATCTGAGCCAGCCTCTCTGTAGTATAAGTAGTAGCCACGGGAATGAAATGCGCTGATTTGGTCAATCTATCCACATTGACCCATATCGCGTCAACCTTCCGCAAAGTCCGAGGCAACCCAACCACGAAGTCCATGGTGATGCGCTCCCATTTCCACTCAGTAATGGGCATCTGCTGGAACAAGCCTCCAGGCCTCTGATGCTCATACTTAACCTGCTAACAATTTAGACACTTGGCCACATACTGAACAATATCCTTCTTTATCTGCCTCCACCAGAAATGCTGCTTCAAATCACGATACATCTTCGTCGCTCCTGGATGAACTGAATACCGAGAACTGTGCGCCTCTGCTAGAATCCTCTCCCTCATGCCATCAATATCTGAAACACACAATCGGCCCTGAAGTCTCAAAACACCATCCTCGCCCAAGGTAACCTCCTTGGCCTTACCCTGGACCACCTATCCCGAAGCTCTACCAGACATGGATCATCAAACTGTCGAGCCTTAATCTCACCCAACAATGAAGACTGAGCAACCACATGAGCTAGAACTCGACGAGGCTCTGAAATGTCCAATCTCACCAAGCGATTGGCCAAGGACTGAATGTCTAGGGCTAAAGGTCTCTCCTCAGCTGTAATGTAGGCCAAACTACCCATACTCGCTGCTCTCCTGCTCAAAGCATCTGCTACTACATTCACCTTGCCCGGGTGGTAAAACATAGTAAGATCATAGTCCTTTAACAACTCAAGCCACCTCCGCTGCCTCAAATTAAGGTCCCTCTGCTTAAGCAAGTACTGCAAACTGCGTTGATTAGTGTAGACCTCACATGATACACCATACAAATAGTGCCGCCAAATCTTCAAAGCATGAACAATCGCCGCCAACTCTAAGTCGTGTATAGGGTAATTCTTCTCATGAACCTTCAGTTGCCGTGAAGCATAAGCAATAAACCTGCCATCCTGCATCAACACACATCCCAACCCGACGCGTGAAGCATCGCAATATACCGTATACATCCCTGACTCGGAAGGCAATGATAGAACTAGTGCTGAAGTCAATACTGCCTTGAGCTTCTGAAAGCACGCCTCACAATCGTCCGACCATTGAAACGGGGCATTCTTCTGAGTTAACCTAGTCAGTGGAGCTGCAATAGAGGAGAATCCCTCCATGAATCGACGATAATAGCCTGCTAAACCCAGAAAACTCCTGATCTCTGAAGCTGAAGTAGGACGTGGCCAATTCTGAACTGCCTCAANCCAAAGGACATCACTAGAAACTCATAATGGCCATATCTGGTGCGAAAAGCAGTCTTCGGAACATCAAAAGCCCGAATCTTCAGCTGGTGATAACCCGATCTCAGATCTATCTTAGAAAACACACGAGCACCCTGCAACTGGTTAAACAAATCATCAATGCGTGGCAGAGGATACTTATTCTTGATAGTCACCTTATTTAGCTGACGATAGTAAATGCACATCCGCATAGACCCATCCTTCTTCTTCACAAATAAGACTGGAGCACCCCACGGCGACACACTCGGCCTGATGAACCCCTTGGCCAACAACTCCTCAAGCTTCTCTTTCAACTCCTTTATCTCCTTAGGAGCCATACTAAGGGGGAATGGAAATAGGCTGAGTATCTGGAGCCAAATCAATACATAAGTTTATATCTCGATCTGGAGGCATGCCTGGAAGGTCTGAAGGAAACACATCCGGAAACTCTCAAACGACAGGCACTAAATCGATGGTGGGTGACTCGACGATGGTGTCCCACACATAAGCAAAGTAGGCTAAACACCCTTTCTCGACCATATGCCGAGCTTTCATGAAGGAAATGACACGGCTGAAGGAACTAACTGAAGAAACCCTTCACTCTAACCTCGGAGACTCAGGCATGGCTAATGTAACTATCTTGGCATGGAAATCCAATACAGCATGATAAGGAGATAGCCAATCCATGCCCAAAATAACCTCGAAATCAACCATATCAAGCAATAACGAGTCGGCTCTGGTCTCAAGCCCACAGAAAGCAATCACACAAGATCGGTAGACCCGGTCTACCACTACGGAGTCGCCCACAGGAGTGGACACATACAAGCAAGAACCCAAAGATTCACGAGGAACATCCAGGAAATGAGCAAATAATGCTGAAACATATGAATAGGTGGATCCTGGGTCAAATAGCATTGAAGCCTCTCTACCACAGATTGAGATGATACCTGTAATCACGGTGTCTGAGGCCACTGCGTCTGATCTGGCCGGAATAGCATAGAATCTGCCTGAAGCACCCGATGACTAAGCTCCCCCAGAATGAGCTGGAGCTGACTGACCCCTCCTGACTGGCCTCCCCCTCTAGGACGGTCCCTGCCAACTTGACCCCCACCCCTAGGTGGTCGTGCTGCAGGTGCTGAAATTATAGGCTGGTGACTCTGCTGCACGGCCTTGCCCCGATACCTGGGATACTGCCTGATCCTGTGGCCCAGTTCCCCACACTCAAAACAACCTCTAGGCGTCGTAGCCTGCTGTGCTGAAGAAGAAGAAGAACCCTGAATAGCCGGGGGGCGGTAAGAATCATCTAGCATGGAACTAAAATAGGAACCGGAGAATCTCTGACGGCTGGAATAACTGCTGGGTGCACTCTGGATAGTTGGAGGATGATAAGAGCGCTATGGCATGGAACTAAACTGAGGCCTGGCTGGAACAACCCTAGGAGGTAGTGGAGGTGCTGAATAGGAAGGCCTGTTGAACTGACTTCCTCCGAGCTGACCCCTGCTCCTGGCTGGAGCACCCCTGAAGTCACCTGCAAACCTGGCCCTCTTGTCCTGCTGACCCTGCTCCCTAATCCTCGCACGGTGACCCTCAATCCGCCGAGCTATATCGACTACAAGCTGGTAGGGGGTACCCATCTCAACCTCTCAAGCCATGGAGGTCCTGATGCCTGGATGTAAGCCTGCCACAAACCGTCGGACTCTCTCTGCATCAGTGGGCAATATCATGAGAGCATGGCGAGATAGCTCTGAAAACCTCGCCTCATAATCCGTCACAGACATATGTCCCTGCTCCAACCTCTCAAACTGGCCTCGAAGCTCCTCTCTCACAGACGGCGGAATGTACCTATCCAAGAGTAACTGAGTGAACTGACCCCAAGTGACAGGAGGAGAATCCGCTAGCCTACTAAGAACATATGACTGCCACCAACGACGAGCTCTCAAGCTAAAATGTGTTGAAGTCTACCCCATGTGACTCTAATGTCCTCATATTGTGCAGTTTGTCCCTGCACCGGTCAATAAAATCCTGCGCATCCTCACCCCGCTCACCCCCGAAGGTCGGTGGGCAAAGTCGGGTCCATTTATCAAGCATCTTCTGCTGGTCCCCCTCTGCAACTGGCCTAGGCTCTGGTACTGCCACCCCAGGCTGAACCCCAATCACGATTGGTGTATCTGGAGTACGATGTGCTGCCGCTGCCGGTCCTGTAGCCTGAGCGGTAGGGGTCCGTACTCCCCCTCCTGCCTGAGAAGCAGCAGGATCTTATGGAAGTATACTCGTCTGCGACATGGTATCCATAAATCTCAACATACGGCCCATGACCTCCTGGAAGCCCGGCGCTGTTATAAAATAAGCTGGTGCTGGAGCTACTGGAGGCATCTCATCCTGCTCCTCAATATACGTATCCTCAATAGGTGCAACCGGTACAGCTCTGGTACGCCCTCGCCCCCTACCACGAACAGGAGCCCGACCCCTGCCCCTACCACGACCTCGAGTGGCGGGGGTAGCAGCCTCCCCTGGATCAGAAACATGTGAAGCAAGCGTCCTGACCATCTGTGAGAGAGTAGAAGATCAAATTTGAGTACATCATCAGCTGCACGATAGGATATAAATCAAAAGGAGTTTCCTAACACCCTATAGCCTCCTGAAGATAAGTACAGACGTCTTCGTACCGATCCGCAAGACTCTACTGGGTCTGCCCGTGACTCGTGAGACTACGTGAACCTAAGGCTCTGATACCACGTTGTCACGACCCAAATCTCGATTCAGGTCGCGATGGCGCCCAACAACGAGGTTAGGCCAGCCAATATAGGAACACTAAGTGTTACCATTCCCAGTTACGCAATTTCATCTTTTAACCAATTTTAAACAGATATAAACATAATAATGGCGGGTGATGTGAAATAAAACTACAAGTGCGGAAAATCAACCAATAGGAATGTCGCATAACATATGTACAACCAATAAACCAAAATATACACTACGTGTTTGCTAGGAACTAGTGTCACGAGTGTCACGGGCAACTACTGAATATACAATGACTAAAATATATACAGAGTCTCAGTCTGAATGAAATGGATAGAGAATATGACAAAAGAAAACTCCAGGGTGCTGCTAGGAAGTCGCCAAGAGGAGCAACTCACCGTGAAGTATAGTTAGTCAGTCAATACCTTGCCCCGACCTGATAATCCGAAATACCAGCCTCCGGACATGTACAGTCAAGTACAGAAGAAAAGAAAGTGAAACATGAGTACATATATAAAAAAAATATACCCAGTGAGTATCCCGTATAATCTCGGAGAAGTAGTGACGAGAGGTCGACTCGATACTCACTAAGGTCCAACAGTAATAATGTAAAGAAGGATGTAAGGAAAACAGTAGACATGTAAAAAATGCACCACAATTGTAAAGAGAATACATAGTTTCCAAATAAATATCGAAAGCAGTATCAACTTCCCTATCTCTTTTCCCATCCACCCGTCACGTCATAAATCAGGAATTCAACACCAAACAGTCATGCGCACATAAGTGTAAAGCAACCGGCTAGAGTCAGGAGGAAGAATAGCTATGCACTGCCGGGGATCGACCGACCCGTACCATGAGGGCATGCTTATAATGTAATCATATCAAGAAGATCTATGCACTGTCGGGGATCGACCGGGCCGTACCATGAGTGCATGCTTACCAAGAGTCCAACCACGCACTGCCGGGAATCGACCGGCCCATATCGTAAGTGCGTCTATCAATGTAATCACACCGTATCATAATGTAACTTCATCCATGCACTGCCGGGGATCGACCGGCCCGTACCATAAGTGCATTCTCAAATAAATTCCTGTGCACTGCCGGGGATCGACCGGCCCGTACCGTAAGTGCACTATAAATCCGCCGCGGCGCACGACCCCCTCCTGTAAGAGTGAAGGAAACCATATGCCGCTCGCGGAATGTAAATTACGAGGAGGCTATCATGCACACACAAATGTAAAATTCAATTCATGATAATCCTTCCCAATTATTAAGTAAATGAAAGTTCAGGGAGACAGTAGTATATCAAGCATGAATTTAAGCATATACTTCAATTTAAGGCAGAATACATGGCACGCTGTGGTCCTACAATACCCGGACATAACAATAGTAGTCGCTACGTACGGACTCTCATCAAAAGGTACGCACGTAGCCCCCAAATACAAACATACAACGCATAGAGAACCTATGGGGACAATTTCCCTCTTACAAGATTAGAAAGGTGACTCACCTCGTGACGCTATCACCTCTCGGATCAAGGATGCGCTCGAATCTCCGAAATCTACTCTCGACGGCTCACAACTAGCCAAACATGGTATAATTGATTCAATTTCAGTCCAAAGAAGGAGAATTAACAAGAAATTCCAAAATTTAGCATTCTTGAAGGTTTTCGGAAATTCGACCCCGGGCCCACACGTTCGGATTTCGAAAATGCTTGAAGGAACCAATTACCCGAAGTCTAAGGATCATAATTATGTGATTTATACATGAATTCATAGCGAAAATTGGATAATTCACCAAATTCTAAAAATTCCCAATTTACTACCCTAAACCCAAATTTTCCTATGATTTGTAGTTAGTTCCCTTGGAAATTCGTGAATTAAACTAGAAAAATGGAGTGGACTTACTTACCTCTTACTGGAACTGGTCGTGGACAGATTTTTCTCAAGCTCCTAAGCCTTTTAATGGAGTTTTGAAAGTGAAAAATGAAGAAGAACCCAAAATTGACACTTATACACTGCTGGCTACAGCGACTTCCGCACCTGCGGCCTGGGGCTCGCACCTACGGACATTGGGCAAGGGGGCTGGGGACCGCACCTGCGGAGGGGTTTCCGCACCAGCGGACCCTCTCCTGCAGAATTTGTTCCGCACCAGCAGAGGATCCGCACCTACGAGGCTGGGACCATAGGAGCAGTCCCGCACCTGCGGCTGGGCAACCGCACCTGCGGTCACACCAGCACCAGCTGCACCAACAGTTGTTTTAGCTGGGTTTTTTCTTCGTGTGGTGTCCGGGAGGCACCTGGGCCCATCCGAGCCCCCGTCCAAATATACCAACAAGTCTGTATTCATGATACAGACTCGCTCGAACTTCCGGAACATGAAAAACAACAACGAAACTCAAAATGCAACCCCAAAACCAAATTGAATCAACTTAAGAACTTAAGAAATTCTAGAATTCACTTCAATGCGCCGAACGGGTCTATACTACTCCGAATGACTTCAAATTTTTGCATACAAGTCATAAATGGCATAACGGAACTTTCGGGACCATCAGATAACGGATCCGGGTCCCTTTACCAAAAATGTTGACCAAAGTCAAGTTTATTCAATTATTTATCATAAATTCAACTCTTCATCAAGTTCCAAATAAAGGCTTCCAGCTACGTGCCCGGGCGACGCAAACACATCCAAGTGAGATCGACGGAGGCTTTCGGGGCCTCGGAACACATTCATAGTTAAATTTACATATGATGACCTTTTGGGTCATCGCAGTATGGGTGATCGAGTTTTGGTCTGAGCCTCGTGTATGGACCAAGCGGGCCTAGGGTCGAATTTTGGAATTTTTGGAAGAATGCTAGGAATTTCATATCTAGGCTATGGAATTGTGTTATTGAGTCTTTATTGATATTATTGAATTAATTATGCCTAGATATCGTTGTTTCGGAGTCGAATTATAAAGGAAATGCGGTCTTAGAGGGCTGATTGCTATATAGTGGACCCGAGGTAAGTGTCTTGCCTAACTTTGGTGAGGGAATATGTATTATTTGCTATGTGCTAAGTGATTATCATGTTCATTGCATAGGTCACGTGATGAGTACCTATGCAATGTGTGTCAAGCATGCCCGTGAGTCAATTTCGATAGAAATTGTAGTATTTCTTCCATGTTTATCATATTATGAGATTGTCTCTACTTGGTAATTTATTCTGGTTGACTGTATTGGTTGTTGAGCTTAAGAAGTGTTGATACGATTGAGAATCCAAGTGTAAAGTGTACAATTGAGGTGATTGGTTATAGTTGAGACCCTTGCCGGGCATTTATTGAGTTATTAATTGATGTTTTCCCCTTGCTGGGTGATTTGAACTGTATATTTCCACTATGCTGTACTCTTTGCCATTATATCTGTCATTGTTTGGTGAGGAAGAGTGTAAAGCACGAAGGGTGATGCCGTGCCATGATATTTGATTACATTGCATAGTGAGGAAGAGTATAAAACACGAAGGGTGATGTCGTGCCATGGTTCATATTGATTATAAGCATGAAGGTTAATGTCGTGCCATTATTTTCATTGATTATAAGCACGAAGGTTAATGTCGTGCCATGATTTACATTGCTTACATTGTACATTGCATTGTGAGGAAGAGAGTAAAAGCACGAAGGGTGATGCCGTGCCATGATATTTGATTACGTTGCATTGTGAGGAAGAGAGTAAAAGCACGAAGGGTGATGTCGTGCCATGATATTTGATTACATTGCATTGTGAGGAAGAGAGTAAAATCATGAAGGGTGATGTCGTCCCTTGTCTACTTCTATATGTCTATTTAACTGCTTCATTTCACTTGTTCCCCTTTACTGCTCTCGTATCCCATACTTGTCTACCTATCTTTTGCCTTGTTTTTGCATGCTTTGAGTTGTAAAATAGAACAGGTTAACGTTGTGGCTAAGTCTAGACTCGTCACTACTTCGGCCGAAGTTAGGCTCGGCACCTACTGAGTACATGAGGTCGGTTGTTCTGATGCTACACTGCACTTCTTAATGTTGTGCAGACCCTGCATTCAGACCCAGTGGATCGCATTGAGGGAGTCACCTTCAGTCCACCCAGAGCTTCAAGGTATACTGCTGGCGTTCGTGGACCTTGGAGCCTCTCCTATTCATTAGTTCTCCTATTGTCTTATTTCTTCTGTAGCTCCAAAGACAATTATGTATCTCTTTTCAGACCCTGTATTTAGCACTCTGTTTAGATAGTTCAAGAGTTGTGACACCCCGGTTTTGGGTATGCGACGTTATGTAATTCACTATGTTCCTTTGCATTTCTCTTGAATCTATATTACATTTCCGCTGTTAAGGATTTTAAGGTGTTTTGTTATTCTATTCAGTTTTGAAAGGTATTGACTCTACTACTGCTAACTTGGGTTGAAATTGTTAGGATTACTTGTGCACGTTGGCTTGTCTAGCAGGTTCAGCGTTAGATGCAGTCATGGCCTGAAGGGTGGGATTTCGGGTCGTGACAAGTTGGTATTAGAGCTCTAGGTTTCTTAGGTCTCACAACTCATGAAAAACCTTGGTAGAGTCTGAGGGATCGGTAAGGAGACGTCTGTACTTATCCCCCAGAGGCTGTAACATTAGGATAACTCCACATTTCTTCATCTCTGTCGTGCGTTATGGATTCTGAGTACTAATTGAGTTTCCATTCTACTCTATCGCAGATGGAGAGGACGCGTCCTTCCCTTGGTTCTGCTCAGCAGCCCGACCCTCCGGCTACAGCTCCTACAAGGGATCGAGGTCGAGGTCGCAGATGAGGCCGTGCTAGAGGCCGAGGCCGGGGCCGGGCTTAGCCTAGAGCAGCAACCCCAGTGGAGGACCCTCAGGTCGAGTCTGACGAGGAGGTCCCAGTTCCGGCAGTCCCAGTTGGACCAGCGCAGGTCCCAGAGGGGTTCATAGCTACCGCAATGCTTCAGGACGCTCTAGTCCGCTTGGTGGGGCTCATGGAGAGCGTAGCACATGCATGTCTTCTTCCTACTGCACTAGTTGGATCTCAGGATGGAGGAGGGACCCAGACTCCTGTTATTCATACCCCAGAGCAGGTTGCCACTCAGTTTCAGACTCCAGCACCTCAGACAACCGGAGTAGCTCAGCCGGGTATTATGGCACCGGCAGCCGAGGGTGCAGCTATGTCAGCAGATGCTCTATGGAGACTAGACAGATTCACAAGGTTATTCACTACTACTTTTACTGGTGCACCATCAGAGGATCCACATGATTACTTGGACAGCTATCATGAGGTTCTTCGGAACATGGGCATAGTGGAGTCCAATGGAGTTGACTTCGCTACTTTTCGACTATCTGGCGCAGCCAAGACTTGGTGGAGGGACTACTGCTTAGCCAGACCAGTTGGGTCTGCATCTTTGACTTGGGCTCAGTTCACAGAGGTATTTTTGGGGAAGTTCCTTCCCATTACTCAGCGAGAGGATCTTAGGAGGCAGTTTGAGCGCCTCCAGCAGGGATCTATGTCTGTTACTCAGTACGAGACCAGGTTCATCGCTCTAGCCAGGCATGCATTGATGATACTCCCCACTGATCGGGAGAGAGTTCGGAAGTTCATTGAGGGTTTGGCCCAGCCTATACGACTACAGATGGACAGGGAGTCGAGTACTGATATTTCATTCCAGGATGCGGCCGATGTGGCCAGGAGGATTGAGATGATTTTGTCACAGGGAGGTGGTCAGGGGGCTGACAAGAGGCCCCGTCATTTTGGTAGATTCAGTGGAGCCTCATCTTGAGGCAGGGATTATTTTAGTAGGGTTCATCCACCCCGATCTTTTCAGTCAGCACTTCAGGTATCTCCACGTGCACTGCCAGCTCATGTTAGTGCACCACCAGCATCTATCAGTGCACAGCCACTTCAGAGTTACCAGGGTGGTTATCAGGGTCGTTAGGGCTAGTTCCCAAGTCATCAGCCACAACAGTAGAGATCTTGTTATAGTTGTGGTAGCCCGGGGCACATTGCCAGATATTGCCCGCGAGCTTCGAGTGGACCCCAGTATCAAGGTTCCCGCAGTAGGTGCACCCAGACCCCCTCAACCAGCTAGGAGTGTTGGTCGAGGTGCCAGAGGTGGTGGTCAGGTTCATAGAAGTGGAGCACAGGCCACGAGGGGTAGAGGCCAGGTGTCAGCAGACAGACCCAGGGATGTTCAGATTGGAGGGGCTCAGCCCCGGTGTTATGCTCTTCCTGCTCGTCCTAATGCTGAGTCTTCTGATGCAGTTATTACAGGTACGGTTTCAGTTTGCAGCCGAGAGGCTTCGATGTTATTTGATCCGGGTTCTACATTCTCCTATGTGTCTTCATATTTTGCACCTTATTTGAGTATGCCCCGTGATTCCTTGAGTACTGTTGTACATGTGTCTACACCGGTGGGTGATTCTATAGTGGTAGATCGAATCTACCGTGCTTGCGTAGTAGTTATTGGTGGTCTGGAGACTCAGGTTGATCTTTACCTTCTTGATATGATTGACTTTGATGTTATATTAGGGATGGACTGGTTATCCTCCTATTATGCTATTCTGGACTGTCATGCCAAGACAGTGACCTTAGCCTTGCCAGGAGTACCTCGTTTAGAGTGGACAAGGACTCCTAGTCATTCTTCGGGTAGGGTTATTTCTTATATGAAGGCTCGGCGCATGGTCGAGAAGGGTTGTCTAGCCTATTTGGCCTATGTTCGTGATTCTGGTGCTGAGGTTCCTTCTATAAAATCCGTGCCCGTGGTTCGTGAGTTTCCAGAGGTGTTCCCTGCTGACCTGCCGGGTATGCCACCCGATAGGGATAATGACTTTTGTATTGAGTTAGTTGAGGGCACTCACCCATTTCTATTCCCCCGTATCGTATGGCTCTGCCAGAGTTGAAGGAATTAAAGGAAAAATTACAGGATTTGTTGGATAAAGGCTTCATCAGGCCTAGTGTTTCTCCTTGGGGTGCTCCAGTATTGTTCGTGAAGAAGAAAGATGACTCAATGAGGATGTGTATTGACTACCGGCAGTTGAATAAGGTTACTATCAAGAACAAGTATCCTTTGCCGAGGATTGATGACTTATTTGATCAGCTTCAGGGTGCTACGGTATTCTCTAAGATAGACTTGAGATCTGGTTACCATAAGTTGAGGATCAGGGCGTCTGATGTGCCTAAGATGGCTTTTCGCACTCGTTATGGGTATTATGAGTTTTTGGTCATGTCTTTTGGGTTGACTAATGCCCCCGCTTCTTTCATGGAGTTGATGAATGGGGTATTTAGGCCTTATTTGGACTCATTAATGATCGTGTTTATAGATGATATCTTGATATATTCTCGTAGTCGAGAGGAGCATGAGCAGTATCTTCGGATTGTTCTTCAGGCTCTGAGGGATAGGCAGTTGTATGCCAAGTTTTCTAAGTGTGAGTTCTGGTTGAGTTCTGTGGAATTCTTGGGCCACGTCGTATCGGCAGAGGGCATTCAGATGGATCCGAAGAAAGTTTCAGCAGTTAGAGATTGGCCTATGCCCACTTCAGCCACAGAGCTTCAGAGTTTCTTAGGCCTAGCAGGCTATTATCGTCGGTTGGGGGAGGGGTTTTCATCTATAGCAGCCCCGATGACCAAGTTGACGCAGAAGAATGTTCAGTTCAGATGGTCCGAGTGTGAGGCGATCTTTCAGAAGCTCAAGACAGCATTGACCACAACACCAGTGTTGGTGTTGCCCACATGTTCAGGTTCGTATACCGTATATTGTGATGCTTCACGGGTTGGTCTTGGTGCGGTATTGATGCAGGAGGGCAAGGTCATAGCCAATTCATCTTGTCAGTTGAAGATTCATGAGAAGAACTATCCAGTCCATGAGTTGGAGCTTGCAGCTATTGTTCATGCCTTGAAGATTTGGAGGCACTACGTGTATGGGGTACTGTGTGAGGTATTCACAGATCATAAGAGTTTGCAATACTTTTTTAAGAAAAAGGAGTTGAATATGAGGCAGAGGAGGTGGTTAGAGTTGCTGAAGGATTATGATATTACTATTCTCTACCATCCGGGGAAGGCCAATGTGGTGGCCGATGCTTTGAGCCGGAAGTCAGTCAGCATGGTAGTCTTGCCTATTTATCAGTTGGAGAGCGACCTTTGGTTTTGGATGTTCAGGCGTTAGCCAATCGATTTGTGAGATTAGAGGTTTCTGAGGGTGGCAGTGTTTTGGCCCATATCGTCGCACGTTCTTCCTTGTATGATCATATTCGTGCCAGGCAGTATGACGATCGTTGTTTATGTGCTCTTAGAGATACGGTTCGGCATGGAGGTTCGAAGCAGTTCACAGTTGATGCTGAGGGAGTTTTGAGATTGCAGGGTCGTATATGTGTGCCCGATGTCGATGGCATTCGTGAGTTGATACTTCAGGAGGCCCATAGTTCCCGGTATTCTATTCATCCGGGCGCCGCGAAGATGTACCAGGACTTGCGGAAGCATTATTGGTGGCGTAGAATGAAGAAGGATATTGTAGCTTATGTAGCTCGGTGTTTGAATTGCCAGCAGGTTAAGTATGAGCACTAGAGACCTGGTGGTTTGATGCAGCAGATTCAGCTTCCCGAGTGGAAGTGGGAGCGTATCATGATGGATTTTGTAGTTGGAGTTCCACAGACTCAGAGGATGGTTGATATAGTATGGGTTATTGTGGATAGGCTGACCAAGTCAGCACATTTCATTCCTATGTCAGTTTCATATTTAGCGGAGAAGTTGGCAAAGATCTACATGAGAGAGATTGTCAGATTGCACGGTGTGCCCTTATCTATTATATCGGACCGAGGTACTCAGATTACCTCTCATTTATGGAGGGTATTTCAGCGAGAGTTAGGCACTCAGATTGAGTTGAGCACAACATTTGATCCTCAGACGGACGGACAGTCCGAGCGTACTATCCAGATTTTGGAGGATATGTTGCAAGCTTGTGTTATTGATTTTGGTGGGTCATGGGATCAGTTCTTGCCTTTAGCAGAGTTTGCCTACAACAAAAGTTATCAGTCGAGCATTCAGATGGCTCCGTATGAGGCGTTGTATGGTAGGCGATGACGGTCTCCAGTCGGATGGTTTGAGCCGGGAAAGGCTAGGTTATTGGGTTCTGAGTTGGTCCAGAATGCCTTGGTCAAGGTGAAGATTATTCAGGATAGGCTCCGTACAACTCAGTCCAGGCAAAAGCATTATGCGGATCGCATAGTTCGAGATTTGGCCTTCATGGTAGGAGACCAGGTGTTTCTTTGAGTGTCGCCTATGAAGGGCGTGATGAGGTTCGTGAAGAAGGGCAAGTTGAGCCCTAGGTACATTGGTCCATTTGAGATTTTGGACAAGGTAGTAGAGGTGGCCTACAGACTTGTCTTGCCACCGCATTTATCAGCCGTACATCCAGTGTTTCATGTATCTATGCTCTGGAGGTACATTGCAGATCCTTCTCATGTTCTTGACTTCAGCGATGTCCAGTTGGACAAGGATCTGACTTATGAGGAGGAGCCGATAGCCATTTTAGCTAGGCAGGTTCGACAGTTGAGGTCGAAGAGTTATCCTTCGGTTCGTGTTCAGTGGAGAGGTCAGCCTGCCGAGGCAGCTACTTGGGAGTCTGGGTCCGATATGAGGAGTCGTTATCCCCATATTTTCTCAGACTTAGGTACTTTTCTATGTCCGTTCGAGGACGAACGTTTGTTTTGGAGGTGGAGATTGTGATGATCCAAAAGGTCATCCTAAGTAAATGGAGCTAAATTTGTGTTCCGAGGCTCTGAAAGCCTCCATTAATCTTACCTCGATATGCGTGCACAGCCCGGGCATGTATTCGGGAAGCTTCTATGTGAAAATCTGATAAAAATGGAATTTTTGTAGCAATTAAATGAATAAAGTTGACTTTGGTCAATATTTTTGGTAAACGGACCCGGACCCGTGATTTGACAGTCCCAAGCCCGAAAAATGAATTTTTAAAGAAAATTGTTTTCTGAAAATAATAAAGAATTTTGAAAATGAATAATTATGTGAAAACCGTGTTACCAGGCCCGTATTATGGTTCCGAAGCCCGAAACAGGTTTATTATATGTTATGTGAGTTATCTGTGAAATTTGGTGTAAAACGGACTTGAAATGACGGGTTTCGGATAAAAATCGGAATAATTAAGCCTTATGAAGTTTTAAGAAATTTCTATGAGTTTTGAGGTTTAATTCCTTGTTTTGATGATTTAAATGCTTGAACAAGTTCGTATGATGGTTTGGGAGTCGTGTGTGTTTTTGGTTTTGAGACCCGAGGGCTCGGGTGAGTTCCGGGTAGCTAACGGGGTGTGAAAAAGGTAAAAATCTGGTGTTTTGGGCTGGTTTCTGGTGTCTGATGTTTCCTTCAGTGCAATCGCACTAGAGTCCATGTGATCGCATAGAGTAATTGTGGGGTCTGGGGTCAAAATGTTCAGTGCGAACGCACCACTTAGGATGCGAACGCGGAAGGGCTGTGGGGTCAAAGTTGTGCAAACGCACCCTAGAAGGTGCGAACGCGGAGAGTAGTTTAGGCGGGGCAGTGCGAACGCGGGTAGGTGGGGTGCATCCGCACAGGGTTAGGGTAGGACCTGGGGGCAGGGGGTGAAAGGCATGTGCGAACGCGGCCCTTGGCTCGCGAACGCATGGGTCATCCTGGTCAAACCTATGCGAACGCGGTCAAGGGGCCACGAACGCATAGAGTTATTTTCTCCAGTGATTTTATTAAGTCCAAAACAGACCCATTACGGGATTATTTCCATTCTTCACCCTTTTCTTCTTCCCCAAACTTCCATATACGAAATTCAAGCTCCCCAACCTCCATAGCTTCATAGGTATGTGTACTTAACTCCGTTTTCTTCCACTTTTCTTCATCAACACTAGATTCTAGGCCTAAAAACATAAAATCAAAGTAGAAATTAGGGGTTTTGGGTAGAGTTAGGTTTTTAGGAATTTTGGGTAATTCAACCCTAGTTTGGGGACGGATTTCAAAACAAATTATATATTCTAACTCGTGGGGGTATGGGTGATCGTGTTTTGGTCCGAGCCTCGTGTTTGGACCAAGCGGGCCCGGGGTCAAATTTTGGAAATTTTGGAAGAATGCTAGGAATTGCATATCTAGGCTATGGGATTGTGTTATTGAGTCTTTATTGATATTATTGAATTAATTATGACTAGATATCGTTGTTTCGGAGTCGAATTATAAAGGAAAGACGATCTTAGAGGATTGATTGCTATATTGTGGACCCGAGGTAAGTGTCTTGCCTAACTTTGGTGAGGGAATAGGTATTATTTTCTATGTTCTAAGTGATTATCATGTTCATTGCATAGGTGAGGTGACGAGTACCTATGCAATTTGTGTCAAGCATGCCCGTGAGTCAATTTCGATAGAAATTGTAGTATTTCTTCCATGTTTATCATATTATGAGATTTTCTCTGCTTGGTAATTTATTCTGGTTGACTGTATTGGTTGTTGAGCTTAAGAAGTGTTGATACAATTGAGAATCCAAGTGTAAAGTGTACAATTGAGGTGATTGGTTATAGCTGAGACCCTTGCCGGACATTTACTGAGTTTTTAATTGATGTTTTCCCCTTGCCGGGTGATTTGAACTGTATATTTCCACTATGATGTACTCTTTGCCATTATATCTGTCATTGTTTGGTGAGAAAGAGTGTAAAGCACGAAGGGTGATGCCGTGCCATGGTTCATATTGATTATAAGCACGAAGGTTAATGTTGCGCCATGATTTTCATTGATTATAAGCACGAAAATTAATGCCGTGCCATGATTTACATTGCCTTACATAGTACATTGCATTGTGAGGAAGAGAGTAAAATCACGAAGGGTGATGTCGTGCCATGATATTTGATTACATTGCATTGTGAGGAAGAGAGTAAAAGCACGAAGGGTGATGCCGTGCCATTGTTTACATTTCTGGTATTTGTACTTGTTTCGTTAGCTATAGTGTTAAATTGCCTCCCTTGTCTACTTCTATATGTCTATTTAACTGCTTCATTTCACTTGTTCCCCTTTATTGCTCCCGTATCCCATACTTGTCTACCTATTTTTTGCCTTGTTTTTCCATGCTTTGAGTTGTAAAATAGAACAGGTTAACGTTGTGGCTAAGTCTAGCCTCGTCACTACTTCGGCCGAGGTTAGGCTCGGCACTTACTCAGTACATGGGGTTAGTTGTACTGATGCTACACTGCACTTCTTAATGTTGTGCAGACCCCGCATTCGGACCCAGTGGACCGCCTTGAGGGAGTCACCTTCAGTCCACCAGAGCTTCAAGGTATACTGCTGGCGTTCGTGGACCTTGGAGCCTCTCCTGTTCATTAGTTCTCATATTGTCTTATTTCTTCTGTAGCTCCAAAGACAATTATGTATTTCTTTTCAGACCCTGTATTTAGCACTCTGTTTAGATAGTTCAAGAGTTGTGACACCCCGATTTTGGGTATGCGACGTTATGTAATTCACTATGTTCCTTTGCATTTCTCTTGAATTTCTATTACATTTCCGCTGTTAAGGATTTTAAGGTGTTTTGTTATTCTGTTCAGTTTTGAAAGGTATTGACTCTACTACTAATAAATTGGGTTGAAATTGTTAGGATTACTTGTGCACATTGGCTTGTCTAGCGGGTTCAGCGTTAGATGCAGTCACGGCCTGAAGGGTGGGATTTCGGGTCGTGACAGTATCTCGACCAACTAGGCTCGCTCATAGGCGCTCGGCCACAGTAGGTTCGGTATATAACTTTACCATCTGATCAGAGGTTTCCCAATAGGGGCCTGCCCATCGATTATAGCTCGATGGTAATAAAAATACTGTAATGCTGTATAAATAGGCGCTCTTCTCTCTTGACTGGAAGAAGACAATACATTGAATATGAAAATTCGATTAGAAAAATATTGTAACTTACGAGACTAAGAAAATATACATAAATTTTGGAATATGAATTTCTCTTTATATCTCGTTATCAAACACATGTAATTACGTGATCATGCCAAATGAAGGAAGGGCTTAGATTTAAACATATCTGGAGTAAGAAAAATCCGTATGATATTCTTGAAAAAGGTCGGACCGCGTTCTTTTAAAATTACATCTCCCGACCCTTAGTCCCTGTACAAAATTCCGATAGCTTTCATGAATCGTTTTTCCGATTCAACCATGGTATATTACAAATCACTCTGTAAATGACAATAGATGCTTTACTTGTACTCCAATTAATCGAACTGCTTAAAATCTTCTTTCAATTATCAAGAGTTGGTGTCTCTGGTATTTATTGCACTACTTGCATCTGAGCAACCCATATCAAAAGCCAACTTAAATCACTACATTGCTATGAGTAATTGCAGACGGTTGCATGTGTCAGGAGTACTCACAAGAGATCTAAAGGGATTTGTTGTTGAAGCATCTATTATAAAAATGGTCATAGAATCCTTATCATAAGTAAAATCTGTATCAATTTCATTTTACTTATTCCTTGAGAAGATAAATGCAAGGATACATAAACAACACTAATTTTTTTTCATGATCAAGAGGTCACTTACCAATATAATAAGCAAAGGAACCTAGTAGGAAAGGTAAACTCATTACTCAGAATATGCATTATTATCCAAAAGTTTTTCATAGTATCGCTGTATTTGGTGTGCATGGATGCCACCACCTCTTTAACATAAAGATAGTTGGCACTTTTGCTGCCATTCTCTCACAATCCCGCGTGGATTATTGTCTCTTAGTAATTATCCAAAATTTCACTTAAATTAATAATTAATCAATTATCCGTATAACTAAGAATTATTTTAAATTACTTATTATATTTATTTATTTTTAATACACTTTATATATACCCTACTATCATGGTCATGTGATACTTTGTATGATACTAGTCCGTAAATATTGGGTATTAACGCTCGACACGTATTTTATCCGCACATGTCAAACTTGGACAAAAATTAAATTTTCTTTGATTTGCTTCCCCTTTCACCTTCACGAATCTACTCATCACTTGTAAAATAGCATATCCTTATAATCTCCAAATAATCTTTTCCATGGACTGATGTCAATTATCTTACGATAAATTCAACGTACAATACTACAGGGTGCGACATCGCCGTAATTTAATACTACGAAGCGTAACATCATCGTAATATAATACTGCAGGACGTAATATTGAAGTAATATTGCGGGGCGTAACAATCACCATAGGCGGAGGGACTAACTGTATGGGCCGAAATCTGACCACATGGGAACGACCCTAAGATTGGATGGTAAGAAAGCAGTTAAGTCATGATTGTGTACACAAAAGGCCGTAATGACGCATTCGACGACCATTGCCAAGGTCGATTTTCTAAAAGGCCTTTGCGGTGCAGTACATGCTACGACGCCCAGGAAGATCGACACGAAGTACCAACAAACAATCACAATATACAGGTTAAATACAGTTGGATAAATAGAAAGGGCTAGTATATATATAGGGGGAGGATTCGATGGAAAGGGGGCTTCTTCTCTCTCTCCCAATAGAAGAGGATGAAAAGTGTATAATGGAAGAAATGGTTGAGAGCCTTGCTACTTATTTTCTTTGTAATAATGGCTATGGAATAAATAAGACAGATCTCATAGCCACTAACGGTGATCATTTTCCTCTCCCTTCTTACTTTACATCTTGTAATAATAATATCGTGAATGTGTGTTTTTCAAGTACGTTCAGTTACTCTCACAATCCTAATAAGTACATAAAATTGATCTCATCCAATTTCTCTTACTTAATATCCTTCGATCTAGCGTTAATTAACCTTGGCTAGGATTTATTCTCGATCTTCTCAATTCATTAATGTTTAGCAAAAGGTCCCGCACTTTTTGGTCAAACAGTCCTGAAGTTGAGATTTTTAGTTTAAAAATTCAGGACGAAATAAGTAGTGGCTAATCTTTAAATTACATCCCTAAAAATGACTATTTGTGCACTTGCCCCGTTAAAATTACATGCGTTTCCCTATTTGGTCGCCCCCTTTTAACTTATACCCGTTTTGTCTTTCCGTTTGCATCCGTATCCATTTTTTTTTTGTTAAAAGCATTTTAAATAGACGGTTTTGCCCTTCAGGACGATTGACAAAACTGTAGATTGTAGGACAAAACTTCAGCATGTTTTGGTATGAAGTTTTAACAAATGAACTAAATAACTTCAGCATGCATTAGAAAAAACTCATTAGAAAATTACATATTGCAAGACAAAAAAAATTAAACATGTTTAGTATGATGTTTTAGCAAATGAATGAGAAAACTTACGCATGTTTAGTTTGAAGTTTTAACAAATGAACTAAAAAACGTAAGCATGTTTAGTCTGAAGTTTTAGCAATGAACTAAATAATTTAAGCATGTTTAGTATGAAGTTTTAGCAAATGAACTAAATAACTTAAGCATGTTTAGTTTGAAGTTTTAGCAAATAAATTATATAACTTCAACATGCTTTAGCAAAAACTCATTAGAAAATTACATACTGCAAGACAAAAACTTAAGCATGTTGAGTTTGAAGTTTTAGCAAATGAATTAAAAGGCTTAAGCATGTTTAGTCTGAAGTTTCGCCAATGTACTAAATAACCTCAGCATATTTAAACTGAAGTTTTAGCAAATATACTAAATAGCTTCAGCATGTTTAGACTGAAGTTTCGGATAAAACTCTTGACAAAACTGTAGACTGCAGGATAACTAACTTCAGCATACATTTTGTCACGACCCAAATTCCCAATCTTGGGGATCGTGATGGCGCCAAACACCACACTTGCTAGGCAAACCAATGTTAGAACTAGTTTAATTAATTTCTATTAAAGTCTATTTAATCATAATAGAACCATTTAAAAATAAACTAAGTCTATTTAATTTCCTATGAATAAAGTCATAAATAGAATAATGGATGAATAATTAAGCCGAGCCACGAACTAAATAAATAACTATAAGACTACCTCAGGGTCTAGTGTCACAATTCACGAACCACTACAAATACTACAAATAATGGGCTGAAAGAATTAATGTATAACTGTTTGAATCAATTAAAACAGTAATCCAAATAGTATGGAGAAGACTCCAGGAATCTGCGGACGCCAGCAGATCTACCTCGTGTCTCCGAATGAATGATGGCAGTTACTAAAATATCCTAACTCTGGCCGGTACCTGGATCTGCACAAAAAAGTGCAGAGTGTAGTATTAGAACAACCGACCCCATGTACTGAGTAAGTGTCGAGCCTAACCTTGGCGAAGTAGTAACGAGGCTAGGACAAGACACCACATAAAACCTGGATATTTATATAATCTTGCTAGCAGGAATAACATCAATTAAGGAATTTAAAAGAAATAGAAATTAATGGGAAGGGAGCATGCGATGGAGAATTTCTAACATAATAAATGAGAAAAAAAATAAGGCAAACACAAATATCGGTCAACAATAATTTCAGCAATTAAAAATGGAAAGGAAACTTGCACGGCATCACCCTTCGTGCTTTTACTCTCAGCTTCACCATATGCATCAATATAAATGTAAACGTGCACGACATCACTCTTCGTGCTTTACTCTCTTCCTCACCATATGCATCAATATAAATGTAAATGTGCACAGCATCACCCGTCGTGCTTTATCACTCTTCCTCACCATATGCATAAATGTAAATGTAGATGTAAATGTGCACGACATCACCCTTAGTGCTTTATCACTCTTCCTCACCTTATGCATAAATATAAATGTAAAATGTAAATGTGCACGACATCACCCTTCATTCTTTATCACTCTTTCCTCACCTTATGCATAAATGTAAATGTAAATGTAAATGTGCACGGCATCACCCTTCATGATTTATCACTCTTTCCTCACCTTATGCATAAATGTAAATGTAAATGTGCACGACATCACCCTTCGTGCTTTATCACTATTTCCTCACCTTATGCATAAATGTAAATGTAAATGTAAATGTGCACGTCATCACCCTTCGTGCTTTATCATTCTTTTCTCACCATATGCATAAGTATGAATGTGCACGGCATCACCCTTCGTGCTTTATCACTCTTTTCTCACCCAAATAGTGGAAACAATAATATCCCGGCAAGGGTATCAACAATAGAAACAATTACATCCCGACAAGGGAATCAACTATAACCAATCTAGTTTGAACAGTTAACTTCACAAAATACATCTCAACTTGAGCCAATGCTCAACAACGGTCAATTACCAAGGAATCATCATAAGTTTTGTTCAACACAGATAGTCATCAGTTTAAACATGGACAATACATAATAAGAGTCACAACAGTCACAGTATAAGACTCACGGGCATGTTGGACACCAACGTATAGATACTCGTCACCACACCTATACATCGTACTCAACACTAACATATAGCAAATAAGACAACAACACCTATTCCCTCAAGCTAAGGTTAGGCCAAACACTTACCTCAATTCCGCAGGCCACTCACTGTTCAATTATAGCTTTTCCTTTTGAATTCACCTCCAATACACTCGAATCTAATCATAATTAGCTTAATATCATTAATTAATGCTAAAGGAAGTAATTTTACTGAAAATTATAATTTTTCCTAAGTTTTCTCAAAAAAAGTTAAAACCCGACTCCGTGCCTGCTTGGTCGAAACTCGGGGTTCGGACCAAATTACGTTTACCCATTCACCCCGAGCCCGAATATGCAATTAGTTTTGAAATCCGACCCCAATTCGAGGTACAAATTTGATTTTTACAAAATTCTCTAATTCTACCCAAATTCTAAATTTTTACCATGAAAATTCTGGATTTTTGATTGAAAAGTGATGAAAAATATTGGGTAATTGAAAGAGTAGAGTTTAGAATTTTTTACCAACACTTTGGGGATGAACTTGGGTGAAGCAAATCGTCTCTAGGTCTTTTTAGTTCGAAAATATTAAAAAATGGCTGCTGCCCGAGTTGGATTCTTTTAAGGGAGGCGTTGGTGTTTTAATAGGTTATGGTTGCTGTGATTTTTTTTTCTTGAAGAAAAAGTGTGGAGCACCAGTGCACCAGAAACTGTTATGACAACAGATTTCTTTTACAAGTTAAAAACATCTCGAAGCCTACCCGAAACTCACTCGAGCCCTCGGGTCTCTAAACCAAACATGCACGCAACTCTAAAAATATCATACGGACTTGCTCATGCGATAAAATCATGAAAATAATATGTAAAACTATGAATTTAACCTCAAAACTTATCATTTTTCTCAAAAACACTTAACTTTCACTATTTCTCAACCGGACATCCGAATCAGGTCAAAAAAACTCCGATTCTCACCAAATTTCACAGATAGTACTTAAATACTATAACAACACTGTAACGGGATCCGGAACCAAAATACGGGACCAATACCAATGGTTTCAAACATAAATTCCTTTCTTTATTTCATTAATAATTCAGTAAAACAATTTCTTTCAAAAATTGATTTTTAAGGCTTGGGACCTCTGTAACGACATGGACGGTCATTTTGAGAGTTAGCGCCCCGATCCCCTAATAAATGCTTCTCCCATGTCTATTTATTCTTTTGGAACTTGTCGGAACGCTAAGTAGTGAAATTCGGAGGGATTTTGGACACATAGTCCATAAATGTGAAATTCAGCTTTAGAAATCGGGCCGTAGTTAGAACTGTGTGAATACGGATACGGAATGGAATTCCGTCAACTCCGTTAGCTCCGTTGGGTGATTTAGGGGTTAGGAACGCGTTCAGAATGGGTTTTCGAGATCCGTGGTAGATTTAGGCTTGAATTGGCGAAAGTTAGAATTTCGGCGATTTTCACCGATAGGTGAAATTTTGATATCAGGATCAGAATGGAATTTTGAAAGTGAAAGCAGGTCCGTGGTGTCATTTGTGACCTGTGTGCAAAATTTTAGGTCATTCGGATAAGTTTTGACGTGTTTCGTCATCAGATGTTGATTTTTGAAATTTCATAAGTTCTTAGGCTTGAATCCATGCATAATTGATGGGTTTGATGCTATGAGAGGTGTTTATAAGGCTCTACTAAGTTTGAATGAGGTATTAGGGTTGGTTAGTAGATTTGGTTAGGGTCCCGGGAGCCTCGGGTGTGTTTCGGGTGCTCAACCAGGTAAATTTTGGCCTAAATCCTTTGCTGGTTTTCTGGTTTTTGGCAACAGTAGATTTCCTTCTCTACGATCGCGTGAACATATCCGCGATCGCGAAGCACAATTAGGTCTGGCAGCATTTCTATTATACGTGGTCTCACCAAAGATGTCCACAATCCTAGTGTTAGGGGAAAAATTGTCATTGCGTTCGCATGGCTTCCTCCGCGTTCGCGTAGAAGGGTTAGGCAACGGGGGTTTTAGAATCACTCTACGCGGTCACTTGAGTATATACGCGGCCGCATAGGGGTGGGTATATAGGGTTCGGGATCGCAAGTGTGGTTCTACGATCGCATAACATAAATTCTAGGCGTGAGTTCGTTACTCTCCGTGATCGCGACTCAATGTACGCGATCGCATAAGGCAAATCACTGGGACTTCTTTTAAAGACTCAAATCTGAGGGTTTAAACTATTTTCACATTTTTGAATTTGAGAGCTCGGGAAGTGCGATTTTTGGAAACTTTTGCCTCTTGGCAACTTGGGTAAGTGATTTCTATCCAACTTAGATCAATTTTCATGATTACAATCTTAAATCTAGCCTTTAATTTCGAAAGTTTTGGTAGAAAGATTGGGGAAAATGGGATAAACTTCCTAGACCAAATTCTTGAGTTTTGATTGGGATTTTGACATCCTATTTGAGAAATTCTTATATGGTTAGACTCGTGAGTGAATGAGTGTCCGGAATATATAATTTTTATCCGATTCTGAGACGTGGGCCCGAGAGACTTTTTGGGCGAATTTCCTAATTTCGCGTATTAGCTTCGAAATAATTAGCTATTTTGATTCCTTAAGGTGTTATTTATATTATCCAATCTAATTTAATAGATTTGGGACACCCAAAGTCGGATACTCGTGGAAAGAGCGTGATTTTGGGTTGAGTAGCGCAGCCGAGGTAAGTGGTTTGCCTAACTCTGTGTTGGGGACTTTCCCCTTAGGCTATTTGATATTATTGGTTGATTGGGTGTCGTGTACGTGAGGTGGCGAGTACGTACATGGGACATTAATGCTAAAATTCCATTTTCCATCACATGACACTATCCATTTTTACTCCTACTACACTGCTTACGGTACTATTTAGGTAGTCTAGATTAGAGAGACGCATGTTTACCTGCTCTTAATTGAATCCCTCTTAAATTCTACTATGTGCACCATGCTTAGGTAGTTTTATCCTTATTCTTGCCTGTTATTTATCTTGATCTGTTTGAGTAAATTTATATCCGGTAAATACCTGCATTGCATATTTAAATTGGGACAACGGACTAGATTCCGGGAGCTTTCCCTCTGTACTGCATTGCATATTTAAATTGTGACTACGGACTAGATTCTGGGAGATTTTCCCCTGTACTGCATTGCATATTTAAATTGGGACTACGGACTAAATTCCAGGAGCTTTCCCCCTGCACTGCATTGCATATATAAATTGAGACTACGGACGAGATTCCGGGAGCTTTCCCCCCTGTACTGCATTGCATATTTAAATTGGGAATGCGGACAAGATTCCGGGAGCTTTCCCCTTGTACTGCATTCCATATTTGTTATTGAGATATATGTTGTGCTGAGCCGAGGGCTCTCTTTTTTACTATTTCTTTTCAGCTTACCGTTTCTACTATTTTGCTTTAGCTTTTTATCTCTCTCTACTTAGATTTTTTTTAAACTGTTTCTACTATAAACATCCATTAGAGCCTTAACCTGACCTCATCACTACCTAACTGGGGTTAGGCTTGGCAATTACTGGGTACCAATTGTGGAGTACTCATGCCCTTTCATGTGCATGTTTCCATGTGCAGATCCAGGTACCAACACACAATATTGTGGCTAAGAGTATCATTAGCAGCTTCCAGGCGACCGCGAGTTAATTTTGTCGCGTCCGCAGAATCCCACGAGTCCCCTTCTACTCTAGTATAGGCATAGAAGACTCATATACATTTTCCTTTATCTCATTGTATAGAGCTACAATAGTACATAGCTTGTGATTATTGTGACGTTCTGGGTTTTGGGAAGTGAAATATGTATATGCCGAGCGGCTGAGTTTTATTGTTTCTTCTTCTTTTCTGTTTCCATTATTATATTGCCTATGTTTCCGCAAGTTTTAGGCTTACCTAGTCGTAGAGACTAGGTGCCATCACAAGACCGTTCAGAGGATAATTCGGGTCGTGACAAGTTGGTATCAGAGCGTCTAGGTTCATAGGAGTCACAAGCCGGTTTGTTAGAGTCTCGTGGATCGGTGCGGAGACGTCCGTATCTATCTTCGAGAGGCTATGTAACTGTTAAGAACCATCATATTCTTTGGAATTCCTTATCGTGTTGGTTACTGTCATCAAAATTCTTAAACTCTATTCTATTCTTGCTTACATATGAAGCGTACCCGTACCAGACGTACTGATGACCAGGCACCCGAGCCCCTAGTCAGAGCCACCAGAGGCAGGGGCCAGAGCACAGGACGAGCACGCGGTGCAGCCCGAGCACCGGCTAGAGCAGAGACGGAGGAGCCCTCAACATCCACAGTTGGAGGGGCACAGGAGGTCCCTACTATTACTCCAGCCCTCCAGGAGACATTGGCTCAGTTCTTGAGTGCCTTTAGCATTCTGTCTCAGGCGGGACTGCTCCCGATAGCTCCAGCTATATCCCAGGCCGGGGGTGGGGCACAGATTCCCGCAGCCCGTACTCCTGAGCAGAGGGTTCATATTGGGCAGGTTCCAGAGTATATTTCTATGCCCCCAACAGCTCCAGCTCAGCATGAGGCTAGGGTGGTTTCTTCTAAGGCAGAGCAGCTCCGAATTGAGAGGTACAAGAAGTACCACTTACCTGATTTCAGCGGACTATCTTTGGATGACGCTCAGGGTTTTCTTGAGGAGTGTCATCGCATTCTCCGCACTATGGGTATTGTAGAGACGAGCGGAGTTTCTTTAACTACCTTCCAGTTGAGGGGAGTGTCGTATCAGTGGTGGCGTGCCTTTGAGATGAGTAATTCGGTGGAGGCAGCCTCACTTACTTGGGATCGGTTCTCTGAGATATTTCTTCTTGAGTTCGTCCCTCAAAGCCTCAGGGATGCTTGGCGTGCAGAGTTTGAGCAGCTACGCCAGGGTACCATGACTGTGTCAGAGTATGCAGTCCGTTTCAGCGATTTGGCTCGTCATGCACCAGCCTTGGTTGTCACTGTCAGAGAGAGGGTTCGACGTTTCATTGAGGGAATCCACCCTAGTATTTGAACCAGTATGGCCAGAGAATTGGAGACAGATATCACTTACCAGTAGGCCGTAAGTATTGCCTGGAGGATTGAGAGTATGTTAGCCAGGGACAGGGAGGAAAGAGAGGAAAAGAGGTCTCGAGAGACTGGTCATTTTTCGGCAGTTCGTGCACCAGCAACACGCTATGGTAGGGTTTTTTTCGAGTCGCCCAATTCATTCAGCTCTTCCAGCAGCCAGTGGTATTCCAGCTCTTCCTAGACCTCAGGTGCCTTATTATGCACCACCAATATCTTATGTGCCTCCTGCTCGAGGTGCTATCACCGGCCAGTCCAGCAGGCCAGTTCAGGGTCAGCACCAGCCGCCACGTCCTCCGAAGGGTTGTTTTGGATGTGATGACCCTCGCCATGTGATCAGAGATTGCCCCAGATCTAGGAGGGGTGCACCATCTCAGTCTTATCAGGCCCCACATGCTCCGCCGGGTCCTCCAGCTATTCTCCCAGCCCCAGCTGCTACCCCACCTTCTCAGACAGCTCAAGGTGGAGGTCAGGGAGGTCGAGGTCGCCCTAGAGGGGGAGGCCAGGCTAGATATTATGCTCTTCCATCCCGTTCAGAGGCTGTTGCTTCAGATTTGGTCATCACAGGTATTGTCCCTGTTTTTCATAGATATGCATCCGTGTTATTTGATCCAGGTTCTACGTACTCATATGTGTCTTCTTATTTTTCTTCACATCTGGGGATACCTCGGGATTATTTGAGTTCCCCCGTATATGTTTCTACTCCCGTGGGAGATTCTATTATTGTGGACCGCGTATATTGGTCGTGCTTGATTGTTATCAGTGGTTTTGAGACCAAGGCTAACATATTATTACTCAGTATGGTAGATTTTCAATGTTATATTGGGCATGGAGTGGTTGTCGCCCTACTATGCTATTCTTGATTGTCACGCTAAGACCTTGATGCTGGCTATGCCAAGATTACCGAGGTTAGAGTGGAGAGGTTCCTTAGAGTATACTCCCCGCAGGGTCATTTCTTTTCTTAAGGCTTAGCGGATGGTTGAGAAGGGGTGTGATGCGTACTTGCTTATGTGAGAGATGTCAGTGCTGATACCACTATAGTTGATTCAGTTCCAGTTGTGCGGGACTATCCTGATGTATTTCCAGCTGATCTTTCAGGTATGCCGCCCGACAGAGATATTGATTTCAGCATTGATTTGTTTCCGGGCACTCAGCCCATTTCCATTCCTCCCTATCGCATGGCTCCTCCTGAGTTGAAGGAGCAATTGCAGGAGTTGCTTGATAAGGGTTTCATCAGACCCAGTGTTAGGGTACTATCCAAGATTGATCTGCGTTCAGGCTATCATCAGTTGAAGATTCGGGAGCCGGATATCCCGAAGACTGCTTTCAGGACCAGATATGGCCACTTGAGTTCCTTGTTATGTCATTTGGGCAGACCAATGCCCCAACAACCTTTATGCACCCGATGCGCAGTGTATTTTGGCCTTATCTTGATACTTTCATCATCATGTTCATTGATGACATTTTGGTACATTCTCGGTCCCAGGAGGACCATGAGCAGCATTTGAGGATTGTGCTTCAGACGCTGATGGAGAAGAAATTGTATGCCAAATTTTCTAAGTGTGAATTTTGGCTTGATTCTGTGGCATTCCTAGGCCATGTGGTGTCTTCTGATGGGATCAAGGTAGATCCGAAGAAGGTGGAGGCGGTGCAGAGTTGGCCTAAACCGTATTCAACTACTGAGATCCGCAGTTTCCTCGGTTTAGCTGGGTACTATCGTCGTTTTGTGGAGGGATTTTCATCCATTGCAGTGCCTATGACCAGACTGACCTAGAAGGGTTCCCCTTTCATATGGACCGAGGAGTGCGAGGACAGCTTTAGAAGCTCAAGACATCCCTGACTACAGCTTCTGTGTTGGTATTGCTTATAGGTTCAGGGTCCTATACAGTCTACTGTGATGCTTCGAGGATTATCCTGGGAGCGGTGTTGATGCAGGACGGTAGGGTGATTGCCTACGCGTCCAGACAGTTGAACGTTCATGAGAAAAACTATCCAGTTCATGATGTCGAGTTGGCAGCGATTGTTCACGCCCTGAAGATATGGCATCATTATTTATATGGTGTTCCCTGTGAGGTATTCACGGATCACTGGAGTTTGCAGCAAATATTCAGGCAGGAGGATCTCAATTTGCGCCAGTGTAGGTGGTTGGAGTTTCTCAAGGATTATGACATCACTATACTATACCACCCGGGGAAGGCCAATGTGGTGGCCGATGCATTGAGTCGTCGGGCGGAGAGTTTGGGGAGTTTGGCATATCTTCATGCAGCTGACATGCCCTTAGACTTGGATGTTCAGTCCTTAGCCAGTCAGTTCGTGAGATTGAATCTTTCTGAGCCTTGCCGTGTATTTGCTTGTGTGGTTGCTCAATCTTCTCTTTATGACCGCATTCGAGAACGCCAGTATGATGATCCCAACCTTTTGGCTCTTCAGGATAGAGTTTGGCGGGGTGATGCCAGGGATGTGACCATAGGTGATGATGGCGTGATGAGGATGCAGGGCCGTATCTATGTGCCCAATATAGATGGGCTTCGGGAGTTGATTCTTGAGGAGGCCCATAGTTCGCGTTATTCCATCCACCCGGGTACCACGAAGATGTATCAGGATCTGAGACAGCACTATTGGTGGCGAAGGATGAAGAAGGATATAATGGAGTTTGTAGCCAAGTTTCTCAACTGTCAGCAAGTCAAATGTGAACATTAGAGACCAGGAGGGTTACTTCAGCAAATTGAGCTTCCATAGTGGAAGTGGGAGCGGATCACCATGGACTTCGTGGTTGGATTTCCTCGGACTTTGAGGAAGCATGATGCTATTTGGGTGATTGTGGACCGTCTAACCAAATCAGCCCATTTCATTCTAGTGTTGACTACATATTAATCCGAGAGGTTGGCTGAGATTTATATCAGGGAGATTGTTCGCCTCCACGGTATTCCAGTATCTATCATTTTAGACAAAGGTACACTGTTCACTTCACGTTTCTGGAGACCCGTTCAGCAGGAGTTAGGCACCAGGGTGGAGTTGAGTACAACCTTTCACCCTCAGAAGGCGGGCAGTCCGAGCGCACGATTCAGATTCTCGAGGATATGCTCCGTGCCTGTGTGATGGATTTTGTACGGTCATAGGATCGATACTTGTCACTTGCAGAGTTTGCTTATAATAACAACTACCAGTCCAGCATTCAGATGGCGTCGTATGAGGCTTTGTATGGTAGGCGGTACAGCTCTCCAGTGGGATGGTTTGAGACGGGCGAGGCCAGATTGTTGGGTACAGATTTGGTTCAGGATGCCCTGGATAAGGTGAAGGTGATTCAGAAGAGACTTCGCACAGCTCAGTCCAGGCAGAAGAGTTATGCGGACCGAAAGGTTCGTGACTTGGCATTTATGGCTGGTGACCTGGTTTTGCTTCAGGTATCGCCTATGAAGGGCGTCGTGAGGTTCAGGAAGAAGGGTAAGCTGAGTCCGAGGTTTATTGGCCCTTTTTAGGTATTACAGTGGGTTGGGGAGGTTGCTTATGAGTTAGCCCTGCCTCCCAACCTAGCAGGAGTTCATCCGGTATTCCACGTCTCTATGCTCCGGAAGTATCACGGTGATCCGACTCATGTTTTGGATTTCAGCTCAGTCTAGTTGGACAAGGATCTATCATATGTTGAGGAGCCTGTAGCTATATTGGATCGGCAAGTCAGGAAGCTCAGGTCGAAGAGTATTGCCTCAGTCAAGGTTCTGTGGAGGGTCATCCGGTTGAGGAGGCGACTTGGGAGACCGAGCAGGATATGCGGCGTCAGCACCCTTATCTTTTCACAGCTTCAGGTATGTCTCTATACTCGCTCGAGGACGAATAATTTTTATAAGAGAAGGAGAATGTAACGACCTGGACGGTCATTTTGATAGTTAGCGCCCCGATCCCCTAATAAATGTTTCTCCCATGTCTATTTATGTTTTTGGAACTTGTCGAAACGCTGAGTGGTGAATTCGGAGGGATTTTGGACACATAGTCCATAAATGTGAAATTTAGCTTTAGAAATCGGGCCGTAGTTAGAACTGTGTGAAGACGGATCCGGAATGGAATTCCGTCAACTTCGTTAGATCCGTTGGGTGATTTCGGGGTTAGGAACGTGTTCTGGATGTGTTTTCGAAATTTGTGGTAGATTTAGGCTTGAATTGGCGAAAGTTAGAATTTCGCCGATTTCGGCCGTTAGGTGAAATTTTGATATCAGGCTCGGAATGGAATTCTGGAAGTGACAGCAGGTCTGTGGTGTCATTTGTGACCTGTAGGCAAAATTTGAGGTCATTCGGAGTTTTGATGTGTTTCGGCATCTGATGTTGATTTTTGGAAATTTCATATGTTCTTAGGCTTGAATCCATGCATAATTGATGATTTTGATGTTATGAGAGGTGTTTTTAAGGATCGACTAAGTTTGAAAGAGGTATTAGGGTTGGTTGGTAGGTTTGGTTGAGGTCCCGGGAGCCTCGGGTGTGTTTCGGGTGCTCAACCGGGCAAATTTTGGCCTTAATCCTTTGCTGGTTTTCTGGTTTTTGGCAACAACAAATTTCCTTCTCTGCGATCGCGTGAACATATCTGCGATCGCGAAGCACAAGTAGGCTGGCAGAATTTCTGTTATACGCGATCGCACCAAGGATGTCCGCGATCGCAGTGTTTGGGGAAGTGGTCATCGCATTCGCATGGCTTCCTCCGCTTTCGCGTAGAAGGGTTAGGCAGCGGGGGTTTGAGCATTACTCTACGCGGTCGCTTGAGTATATACGCGATCGCATAGGGGTGGGTCTATAGGGTTCGCGATCGCGAGTGTGGTTCTGCGATCACATAGCATAAATCTCAGGCGTGAGTTCGTTACTCTCCGCGATCGTGACTCAATGTACGCGATCGCATAAGGCAAATCATTGGGCAGTCTTGTAAAGACCCAAATCCGAGGGTTTGAACTATTTTCACATTTTTGAATTTGAGAGCTCGGGAAGTGCGATTTTTGGAGACTTTTTTACCTGGGCAACTTGGGTAAGTGATTTCTATCCAACTTAGATCAATTTTCATGATTACAATCTTAAATCTAGCCTTTAATTTCGAAATGTTTAGTAGAAAAATTGGGGAAAATGGGATAAACTTCCTAGACCGAATTCTTGAGTTTTGATTGGGATTTTAACATCCGATTTGAGAAATTCTTATATGGTTAGACTCGTGAGTGAATGTGTGTACGGAATATATAATTTTTATCTGATTCCGAGACGTGGGACCGAGGGACCTTTTGGACGAATTTCCTAATTTCGCGTATTAGCTTCGAAATAATTAGCTATTTTGATTCCTTAAAGTGTTATTTACGTTATGCAATCAAATTTAATAGATTTGGGCCACCCGGAGTCGGTTACTCGTGGCAAGAGCGTGATTTTGGGTTGAGTAGCGCAGTTGAGGTAAGTGGCTTGCCTAACTCTATGTTGGAGACTTTCCCCTTAGGCTATTTGATATTATTGGTTGATTGGGTGCCGTGTACGTGTGGTGACGAGTACGTACACGGGACATTAATGCTAAAATTCCATTTTCCATCACATGACACTACCCATTTTTACTCCTATTACACTGCTTGCGGTACTATTTAGGTAGTCTAGATTAGAGAGAAGCATGTCTACCTGCTCTTACTTGAATCCCTCTTAAATTCTACTATGTGCACCATGATTAGGTAGTTTTATTCTTATTCTTGCATGTTATTTATCTTGATATGTTTGAGTAAATTTATATCTGGTATATACCTGCATTGCATATTTAAATTGGGACTACAGACTAGATTCCAGGAGCTTTCCCCCTGTACTGCATTGCATATTTAAATTGGGACTACTGACTAGATTCTGGGAGCTTTCCCCCTGTACTGGATTGCATATTTAAATTGGGACTACAGACTAGGTTCCGGGATCTTTCCCCCTGTACTGCATTTCATATTTAAATTGGGACTACAGACGAGATGTCGGGAGCTTTCCCCCTGTACTACATTGCATATTTGTTATTGAGATATATGTTGTGCTGAGCCGAAGGCTCTCTTTTTCACTATTTCTTTCAGCTTACCGTTTCTATTATTTTGCTTTAGCCTATTATCCCTCTCTGCTTAGATTTTTTTTAAACTGTTTCTACTATAAACATCCAGTAGAGCCTTAACCTGACCTCGTCACTACCTGACTGGGGTTAGGCTTGGCACTTACTGGGTACCAATTGTGGAGTACTCATGCCCTTTTCTGCGCATGTTTTCCATGTGCAGATCCAGATACCAGCACACAGTATTCTGGCAAGGAGTATCATTACCAGCTGCCAGGCGACCGCGAGGTAATTCTGCCGCGTCCGCAGAATCCCACGAGTCTTCTTCTACTCTAGTATAGGCATAGATGACTCATATACATTTTCCTTTATCTCATTGTATAGAGCTACATTAGTACAAGCTTGTGATTATTGTGACGTTCCGGGTTTTGGGAAGTGAAATATGTATATGCCGAGCGGCTGAGTTTTATGGTTTCTTCTTCTTTTCTGTTTCCATTATTTTATTGCTTATTTTTCCGCAAGTTTTAGGCTTTACCTAGTCGTAGAGACTAGGTGTCGTCACGAGACCGTTCGGAGGGTAATTCGGGTTGTGACAACCTCGAAATTCAATTCCGGGCACACGCCCAAGTCCCATATTTTACTGCGGACCTACCGGGATCGTCAGAACACAAATCCGGGTCCGTTTACTCAAAATGTTGACTCAAGTCAACTAAAACCATATTTTAACTCTAAAAATTATTATTTCATATATTTTCACATAAAAGCTTTTTCGTTTCAAGCCTGGACTGTGCACGCAAAACGAGGTAGTTAAAATTAATCTTTTTATGGCTAATAAACCTAGAACGGAGTCTTAATTCATAAAATGATCCCTTGGGTCCTCGCACATTAGCATGAAGTTTTAGCTTAAATGTGAAACAACCTCATAATATATTAGCATGAAGTTTTAGCTTCGACTTGAAACAACTTCATGCTACATTAGCATGAGGTTTTAGCTTGACGGTGAAACAACTTCATGCTAGTGCGATTCTAAAGATGAATCTGGACAAGTTTCTGGTTTTTGATAAAGTTGCTGAGAGGAGAGGAGGAGATCTTTTTTCATGAATGAAGTTGTAGATCACACAATTTGTTAGGGGTGTAATTGTCATATTATTAAGGATTTTTTGTCAGCTGGCTACCAAATCAATAACTTTTAAAAAATAGGGTACAGGTTAAAAGGTGTCACAAATATATGGTACGGCTGCAAATCCCCACTTGCCCCTTATTATTGTCGGCGGTCCAAATGCATTAAAAGCCCAAAAAGTTTCTCGCAGGTGTACCAGACAATAGCCTTTATGCCTTGACCCACATGCCACAACATACGAGAATCATTTGTTGGGGGAAGTGCACAGTTAACCACTAATAAAGCATGTATTTACTTTTAAGTCACTGTTTAAAATATCTTTAGTCTTTAGCCACTGCTTTAATAAACTTTACCCGCCCAGACGAAAATACCCTTCTGCTCATAAAGTTCAGGACCAAGTGTCCTTAACTTATGAGCTTGTTACTATAAGTTCAGGACTAACTGTCCTTAATTTATGAGTTTGTAAGTCTAAGTTTTGGACTACTTGTCCTTAACTTTTGAACTTGTAACTCTAAGTTCAAAACTACATGTCCTTAACTTTTGAACTTGGAACTCGAAGTTCAGGACTACATGTCCTTAATTTCTGTGCTTGTAACTCTAAGTTAAGGACTACTTGTCCTTAATTTCTGTGCTTGTAACTCTAAGTTAAAGACCAAGTGTCCTTAATTTTTTAACTTCCAACTCTAAGTTTAGGACCAAGTGTCTTTAACTTATAAGCTTGTTACTGTAAGTTCAGGACTAGCTGTCCATAATTTATGAGCTTGTAAGTCTAAGTTTAGGACTACTGGTCCTTAAGTTTTGAACTTGTAACTCTAAGTTCAGGACTACATGTCCTTAACTTTTGAACTTGAAACTCGAAGTTCAGGACTACCTGTCCTTAATTTCTGTGCTTGTAACTCTAAGTTAAAGACTACCTGTCCTTAATTTTTGAACTTCCAACTCTAAGTTTAGGACCAAGTGTCCTTAACTTATGAGCTTGTTACTATAAATTCAGGACTAATTGTCCTTAATTTATGAGCTTATAAATCTAAATTAAAGACTACCCGTTCTTAGTTTTTGAGCTTGCAATAACCAACCTATTTAATTTTGTTACAATGATTTAAGCCATATTCCTTATTGAACAATATGTTTTCACTGTTTTCATATACTGTGAACAATTGATTCCTAATGCTTTTTACTTTTAAATGACAGGATAACAAGGAAAGAAGCTTGAGCCTTGTTTATGATCTAATTTTGGGTACACGTGTTAACCTTTTTCTCGTTCTTTGATTAGGTTAAGGTTATATTTTCCACTGATTAGAGTATGATACAGTTATGAACTTCCCGGTACTTTTGTTTCTTGCCAGTCGCGTGAAGCGAGGGTTTAGGGAATAAAAGAAATGGAACGAAGGGTAAAAATATTTTTTCATATTAATTTTAATAAAATAGTAGTTATTTTTGCTTAATATTAAAATTATTGGATAACAAATAAATATCACCTTATATAATGGTTACCACACGCCATTTTTCATTTGTTTACCCATGTTTTCCGCCAATAGAAATGTGAATTTTCTACTAGGCCTAATTTGTCACTTAGTTTCGCGTGAGATCCAAATTCTATATTTTACCTGTGCTAGGCACGTTCCTATAAGAACATCTAAAAGCTAAACGTAAAATCATCGAAAGTTTACATCTCAAGTAAATAAAGAATACATTAAACTAAACAATATTCTAAAAAAGAAGAACAGTATGTTGGATAAAGATATTGTAGCTTTCCTTGAAAATAAAATTTGTAAAGAAAAAGGGGAAGGATTTGAAGTTTACATGTGGAATTGATCTTCTTACCTGATAGTTCCTTGTAATGATGCTTATTATAAGCTGCAACTTATGTAACTGTTTTTTTTAATGTTGGATTTAAGTTATAAACAGACATCGTAATAATTCTTTGTATGTCGTTAGTGTAGTTTAAGTATATGATTTATTAGTCTTCTTATTATGCTAGGAAGAATCTTAAATGTGTGAAATAATGTTGATACTCTCCGGTCCAAAATAAGTGATTTTTTGGCTTTTTTTGTGGTAAAAAATAAGTAATTTTTCCAGATTGCGAGAATGAATTAATTATTTTTTCTCTACATTGCCCTTAAAGTAAATAATGTTGGAGTATGTGTTCGGAGTGTTTATGTGAGATAATAAAGGTTAATGTGGTCAATTTTATTGCTAATTAATGTTAAAAGGTGAATTTCTTAATCTTGTGAAAACAACCAAAACATAACTTATTTTGGACCGGAGAAAGTATATGAAGTTGTTTTGCATGGTTGTCATTCAATCAACTTCTATCTTAGTTCTATGAGGTATGTTGGATTTGAGCTTAATCTGTTTTAGCAAGTTCAAGTGTTATATAATACTGCAACTTATCTACCTCTTAATTTTGATACTTTTTCTTTGTATATGTGTATGCGGGCCTCTTAACTCCATTATCAATAATCAAACTAAATAACAACATATCGAGTGTCATCCCACAAAGTGAGGTCCGAGAGAATAATATATGTGCAAACTTTACTCCTACTTTGTGAAGGCAGAAAGATTGTATCTAATATAGACCCTCGACTCAAGAAAAACATAAGCACAATAGTAATAGTAAAGAAAAACGATACTGTAAAAGTCATAAAAATGAAGCAATAACAACAACAATGATACGTTATGTGCCTTTTGTTTTGTTGATTTAACAAACTTAATATGAGAACCATATAGGAACCTGATACAACTAGTCTCTCCGCGTTCAGAACAACAAGTTAATGCCTGACACAAGTTTCAATGAAATTAGTTAAGGGAACATATAGATATCGTTCCTTCGGTCACTTTATAAGTCTACTCTTACAGTTGTTAAAGTTGTTGCACTGCACACGCAACAGTACATCAACATTGTTGAAGCATGTTGTGTACCGAGCACTCCCTTGCATCATCTTCTATGACCTCACTTATATATTAACAACATAAGGCAAGGGATTACCTGCACTTGCAAAACCTAAAACATATTTACTCTCAAGTGTGAAGCCGCTTGAAGAACAAAACATCAACATAACAAAGGACAAGATCCCAACATTGATTACATCATGTGTCCTTAGTATTTTTGTGTATTTGTTTGTGTTATTCACTTGTAACTCCTATTCAACATATTTAGAAGCATTTGACAGGACACTTTATAAACCATAAACTTTGTGTTTGTGTTGACTAGAGTTAGTCAAGTGGTTAGCTTTGTAATAGAGTTATTACAAAGAGGCTTGCAATATAATTATTGTAAGTACGTGAGGGATTAAGTGTTAGATTTCAATTTTAATGATGAAAAATAATATAAGTGTATTTGAATGTAGGGACTCAAGGCAATCAATCAGAATCATAGCAAGAAGTAAAGTATCAATCAAGATTGATTGACTGAAGCCATCAAGGAATCAACGAAGCAAATCAAGATCCAGGAATTACACAATCAAAGCTGAAAGGAATCAGCAAAGCAATCAAGATTTGGAATTACACAATCAAAGTTGAAGGAAGATATCAATCAAGGAGAGCAATCAAAGCTGAAGGAAGATGTCAATCAAAAGATGATTGAATCCATCAACAATAAAAGGAAAGAAGTGCTAAAGTTCCGCCGAAGAAAATACTGGAAATCCGGCGGATATCAAGGCTTAAATATGGAAAGCTATCAAGTCCACTCATCAAGGAAGTGTAACGGGATTCAACCTTACTCTTGGAAAGAATCAATCTTCGATTCCTTTCAAGGATCAAATCTCTTGGGTTCGCAAATCTCTCCAAACCCCAAAGCCTCCTGGAAAGTATATATACAATCATCTCAGACTTGAAGAAATATACTTTGATAAAACCAATTACCCTCTCTTTGTTCTACTGCAAAACATTGTAGCTCTACTAGATCTGGTGTGTAACTTGTTAGGGAAGAAAGAGAGAATAACACTGGTGAGACATTGTATCAACAAAAGACGAGAGACATAGAAACTGAGCAGTTAGTATAAAACTACATCGTTTACTTTGTACTCAAGAAATTCAATCACTGAAAGAGAACTCTCTTGCAACCCAAGGGGACTGGACTATGATTCACATTCAATCTGAACCAGTATAAAAACTCTGGTGTCTTTAATTCCTGCACTTTACTTTTGCTTTTTAATTTTGCACTTCTTATTATATCGCTATTATATCTAGTCGACTAATCGGTAAACTAGTCAACTTATAATAATTATTTACAAAAATAAGCAATTCACCCCCCTCTCCCCTTGTAATTTCAATTGGTATCAGAGCTAGTCCTCTTCTTTGCTTAACAGCCCGTGGGAAAAGACAATGGCAAATCAAGGAATTGTTGGAGCACTTTTTCAAGAAGGAACATCACAAGTCATACCACCTTATCTCAAAGGAAAACATTTTTCTCACTGGAAAGTACGTATGAAAATATATGCAAAGTCATATGATGTCAAAGTCTGGCGAGTAATCAAGAAAGGGAACTACACATCTAGTTGTGATACAGCCAAAGAAATGTGGGATAAACTAGAAGTCACTTATGAAGGAACTAGAAAAGTGAAAGAAACACATATCAATATGTTGGTTCATGATTACGTACTCTTCCGGATGAAGGAAGGAGAATCCATTGAAGAAATGTTTGCAGGGTTCAGCAAGATCATCTGTGATCTAAAAGCTTTTGGCAAACCATATACCAGTGGTGATCAAGTTCGAAAAATTCTGAGAAGTCTCCCTACAACTTGGCAGACAAAAGTGGTTGCACTTGAATCACAAGATTTAAACAAACTATCGTGTTATGAACTTCAATGGGATCTTATAGCATTTGAAAAGACTCATCTCAAGAAAACAACCCATGAAGAAAAGAAGAAAACAATCGCATTCAAGGCTACAACTGACATGACAGAAAATGACATTGGCGATGACCCTGAAGCTCTCGAGGAAGAAATTGTCATGGTATCCAAGAACATGGATGATTTAATGAGAAGATATAGAAACACAAGAAGAGGAAGAATACCATTAAGGTGAATCGGGCAATACAATGAGTAGGACGAGAATGATGGAAAATATTATGAATGTGGAAGATACAGACATGTACAAGCTGAATGCCCAGATCTAAAAAGAAAAGTTGCCAGAGGATTCAACAAAAATAAATCATGTGGAAGCTGGAGTGATAAAGATATTTCAGAGCCAGAAGAGATAGCAAATCTATGCTTCATGAAAATTTTGGAGAATGACATAAACAAACTTTCAGGTTATTGGACAGACGAAGATATTTCAGATGACGAATGCAAGGATGAAAACGAAAATTATTTCATGGCACGGGGTGAAACAAGCGGGATAAGACCTTATAAATGTGAAAGATGCAATGAATTGCAGGATATTCTTGAACTTACAACTGTGAAAGAGACTCAATAGGGAAAAGAAAGACTGGAAACTCAAGCTTGAAGTATGTCAAATTGAAAAAGATTTACTTCAAGAAGAATTTCAGGAATTGCAAATGCAACTTAATGGCATGTGCAAATCCACCGGTCATAGTTCTGTTAAGTCCAACCAGACGAATTACATGTCAACTGAAAAGGGACCAACCAGAAGAGAGTACACAAGCACTAGTGGAAGATCCAAAAATGGATCACCCTATGTATGTCACTTTTGTAATAAAAGTGGCATAAATATTCTTTTTGTCTCTTTCGAAAATCAAATGTTCTAGGGTTGATTTGGAAACCCAAAGACAACCCTAATCTTAGTAACACTAACCAACAAGGACCCAAGCAAGCTTGGGTACCTAAGAGAAAGTAATTGTTACATATTGCAGGAACACCACAGAAAGAGCCGCAAAGAAAAAGGGTACCTAGATAGTGCGTGTTCCAGCCATATGACAGGTGACAAAAACCTGTTCAAAGAGGTCACTAAAATAAATGGTGGGAGCATTAAATTTGGAGATGACTCAAAAGGGAAGATAGTTGGCATTGGCACAATCCCTTTCAATAACAACTGTGATATCTCGTAGATGGACTCAACTACAATCTGTTAAGTATAAGTCAACTATGTGATTCCGGTTATGAAATAAAATTCAAGAAAACAAGTTGTGCTATTGAAGATGAGACAAGTAAAATAATCCTTCCAGGAAAAAGGTATGGAAATGTTTACATTCTTGATGGTTTCGTAAATATAGATGGTCATATCTGCTTAACATCCATATATGATGATCCGTGCATCTTATAGACAAACTATCCAAGCATGATTTAGTTATAGGTCTTCCCAAACTCAATTTTCTAGAAGTCATGTGTGTGATGCATGTCAGATTGGTAAGCAGACTAGGAACTCTTTCAAAATCAAAGACATTGTGCCTACATCTAAGCCTTTATAACTGCAACATATGGATTTTTTTGGACCCACTAGAACTGCTAGCATACAAGAAAAACGATATGCAATTGTTATTATTAAGGACTACTCACGTTTTACATGGGTGATTTTTCTATCTCACAAAGATGAAGCTTTGAAAAACTTTGAGATTTTCTGCAAAAGAGTTGAACGAGAAAAGAGATATCTTATTAAAACAATTTAAAGTGATCATGGAGGAGAATTTGAGAGTAGAGCATTTAAAGAATACCGTAATGATTAAGAATACACTCACAATTTCTCAGCCCCAAGATCTTCTCAACAGAATGGGGTAGTGTAACGAAAAAACAAAACTCTACAAGATATGGCTAGAACCATGTTATTAGAATACCCATTGCCGAACCAATTCTGTGCAGAAACATTAAGTACATCCTGTAATATTCTCAACAGGTGTCTTATAAGGCCAATCTTGAAGAAAACTCCATACGAATTGTGGAAAGGTAAACGGCCTAACATTAGTTACTTTCATACTTTTGGAAGCAAATGTTTCATCCACAACAACGGTAAGGAAAACCTTGGTAAATTTGATCCAAGAAGTGATGAAGGTATTTTTCTAGGTTATTATTTAAATAGTAGATCATTTAGAGTTTATAATAAACTCACTTTATCTATAGAAGAATCAATACATATGGTATTTGATGAAAATAACACTTCGGCCGAGAAAGGAACTATTGCAGGTGATGAAGATCAAAATCAAGAAACGACCCAGTCAAGCAATATCCAAGAGTCAACTAACAGGGTGGAAATGTCACAGAGTCGATTGATGAAACTAGCAACAGTCAACTAGAAACACAGAAAGAATCGACTACTCCTACAAGCACAACACGACAAAATGAAAGGAGGAGTGAACCAGAATACCCTCAGAAGTTTATCATTGGAGATCCAAGTGAAGGGATGAAAACCCGAGGAGCTCACAAGAAGAGGGCAAAATTAGCATTAATCTCCCAGATTGAACTAAAGAAGATAGACAAGGCTCTCAAAGATTCAAGTCAGGTTCAGGCCATGTAGGAAGAAATGGATCAATTTGATAAGAACCAAGTATAGAAAATTATGCCTAAACCTGCATATTCTACTGTAATCGGAACTAAATGGGAATTCAGAAATAAACTCAACGAGGACGGAAAAGTCATAAGAAACAAAGAAGGAGTCGACTATGATGAAACCTATGGACTAGTAGATCGACTAGAGTCAATATGAATCCTTCTTGCATATGCATCATTCAAGAAATTCAGACTTTCTCATATGGATGTCAAGAGTGCCTTCTTAAATGGGTTCATTGAAGAAGAAGTATATGTCAAACAACCTCTGAGATTTGAAGACTCAAAGTTTCCTTATCACGTATATAAGTTGATTAAGGCATTGTATGTTCTTAAACAAGCTCCTCGAGCATGGTACGAGAGACTCAGCTCATTTTTACTCGATCATGGGTTTATAAGAGGTAAAGTAGATACTACTCGGTTCATCAAAAGATCTTCAGAAGGTAATCTTATTATTCAAGTTTATGTTGATGATATTATTTTTGGTAGTGCTAACCCTTTATTGTGCAAGGGATTTGCAACACTTATGCAAAGTGAATTTGAAATGAGTGTGATGGGTGAGCTCACTTTCTTCCTTGGACTTAAAATTCAACAATATGAATAAGGAACCTTCATACGCGAGACAAAATATACCAAAGAGCTAATTCAGAAATTTGGCCTGAGCAATGCTAAAGCTATTGGCACACCCATGAGTCCGACAACAAATTTTGATAGAGATGAAAAGGGAAATCCCGTTTATGAAACTAAATATCGTGGAATGATTGGTTCTTTGCTTTACCTAACTGCTAGTCGACCAGATATCATGTTCAGTCTTTATAAGTGTGCCAGGTTTTAGTCAGCTCCCAAGGAGTCCCACCTGACTACAGTAAAGATAATTATTTGTTATCTCATTGGAACTAATTCTCATGGACTATGCTATCCATGCTCTAACAATTTTAAATTAGAATATTTTTTAGATGTTGATCTTGTAGGTGACAAGTAAGACATGAAAAGAACCAGTGGCACGTGTCAATTACCGGAAAATCCTTAATTTCTTGGAATAGTAAAAAATAAAGATCTATTGCATTATCCACTACAGAGGCTGAATACATCGCGATAAGAAAATGTTGTGCACAATTACTATGGATGTCTCATCAATTGGGTGATATGAATTCTTTTTCATATCACCCAATTGATAACTCTAGTGCTATATGTCTTTCAAAGAATCATGTGCATCATTCTAGAGCTAAGAATATAGCCATCAAGCATCATTTTATTAGAGATCATGTTATCAAAGGTGATATAGAACTGTCATTTGTAAGTACCATTGATCAATTAGTTGGTATTTTTACTAAGCCTTTACTAGAATATAGATTTTGTTCTTTAAGGAATTTACGTGGCATTATTTCTCATAATTTCAAAAATTAGGACTTATTTATCTTTTTAATTTCTTATATGACTGATGTTTAAATTTTGTGTGTACTCATTAATGTACCGCCTCCGTTATTCCCTCTATTTTCACATCAATCGCTGCTTCCAATAAAGGAAACCCAATCATCATGACTCTTCATTGACATCATTTCCTTTCATATACTCAACCGTCAACTTTTCCTTCTTAAACTCTGAACCTTTCCTTTTGACTCCGTCATCTTCATCTCTCAGAAACCATGTTCAGAAATCCCTTTGTAACGACCCGGTCCGTCGTTACGCAGTATACACATCTATTCCTTTATTTCTGTCTTGTAGTAGCTCGGTTAGACTGTTCATGAAGTGTTGGGGTTGGTTGGTTCGGGTTCGGAGTAAAAATAGAGTGGATTGAGACACTTAGTCTCTAACAAGAGCTTTAGAGTTGGAAAAGTCAACCCGGAGTTGACTTATTGGTAAACGACCTCGGAATGCAGATTTTATGGTTCTGATAGCTTCGTTAGGTGATTTGGGACTTAGGAGTGTGTTCAGAATATTCTAGGGTGCCCGGTGTAGAATTAGGCTTGAATTGGCGAAGTTAGTATTTTGGCGAATTCCGGTTGATAGGAGAGATTTTTATCCGAGGGTCGGAATGGGATTCCGAGAGTTGTTGTAGCTTCGTTTAGTCATTTTGGACTTGCCCGCAAAATTTCAGGTCATTCGGAGATAGTTTGGTTGGGTTTTTGATCAAATGCGTGTTTCAGAAGTTTTTGGAGATCATAGGCTTGAATTGGATGAANAGCTGCTGTTGCTGGTGCGACCGCACCTGCGAAGCTTGGGCCGCAGGTGCGGACATCGCAGGCGCGAGAGTGAAGGCGCAGGGGTGGAATTCGTCGCAGGGGCGGAATTCGCCGCAGGGGCGGAAGGAAGACCTCGCAGGTGCGGGAGATGGGGTCGCTGGCGCGGACTCTGGGTTTTAAGTGAAAGACCGCTGGTGCGGTCAATATGTCACCCCTGTGGGCCCGCTGTTGCGATAAAGAGGCTGCAGATGCGAAAGAGGTCACAAGGGCGGATTGAGGTCCGCATCTGCGATGTCGCAGGCGCGGGAAAAATGTCGCGGGTGCGGGGGCTGGGCAACTTAAGTGGTTT
>MDKH01052186.1:0-15781 GCA_005239495.1 Nicotiana undulata | reverse complement strand
TGCGACTCGTGTGCTGACTCGATAATGCAAAGCTCCCCACGATCGCGAATCTTACCTGCGACTGGTGTGCTGACCCGATAATGCAAAGCTCCCCACGGTCATAAATCTTACCTGCGAGTCGTGTGCTGACTCGATAATGAAAAGCTACCCACGGTCGCGAATCTTACCTGCGACTCGTGTGTTGACTCTATAATGCAAAGCTCCCCACGATCGCGAAATTTACCTGCGACTTGTGTGCTGACTCGATAATGATAAATTCATATTTATATATGTAGGCTTATATGTGTACCGACTCAACAGTGAACCCGACAGGACCTGTGAAAATACCTCTGTAGCCAACTGGGATTGAAATCATAATACTTCACCTTTTTAAGCCATCTCAACAACAATCACAACTTGCAATACATACAAGGTACAAATAAGGCACATAGAGGCATGCTCGTGAATCCTAAAGCTACCCGACATAGCAATATAGTCGCCACGTACGGACTCTCGTCACTTGGTACGTACGCGGCCCCCACAACATGTACACATAACAAATAAGAAACCTATGGGGACGTTTCCCCCTTACGAGGTTGGAAAGGAGACTCACCTTGTGACTAAATCACTCCTCGAATCAAGGATGCACCCGCAATCTCTGAAGTCTACCCTCAACGGCTCACAACTATCCAAATATAGCGTAATTGAATCAATTTAAGTTCAAAGAAGAAGAATCAACCAATAAACCCATAATTAGGCGTTCTTGAAGGATTTTGGAATTTCAACCTCGGGCCCACGCGCTCGGATTTCGAAAATTCTCGAAGGAATCACTTACCCGAAGCCTAAGGATCATGATTATGTGATTTACACTTGAATTCATAACAAGAATTGAATAGTTCACCAAATTCACAAAATTCTCAATTTACTACCCTAAACCCAAATTTTTCTATGATTTGTAGTTAATTCCCTTGGCATTTCGTGAGTTAAACTAGAAAAATGGAGTGGAGTTACTTACCTCTACTGGAACTGGTTGCGGACAGGTTTTCCCAAGCTCCGAAGCCCTTTAATGGTGTTTTTTTAATGTGAAAAATGAAGAAGAACCCGAATTTGGCACTTATATATTGCTGGCTACAGCGACTTCCGCACCTGCGGTCCCGCGCCAACGATCTGGGGCTCGCACTTGCGGACATTGGGCAAGGGGGTTGGGGTCGCACCTGTGGAAGAAGGGGGACCCCTAGGTTTTCGCACCTGCGAGGCTGGGACCACAGGAGCGGTTCCGTACCTGCGGCTGGGCAACCGCACCTGCGGTCACACCAGCATTAGTGCACCAGCAGTTGTTTTAGCTGGTTTTTGGCCTCGTGTGTTGCCCGGGAGGCACCTGGGCCCACCTGAGCCCCCGTCCAAATATACCAAAAAGTCCTACATCATAAAGCGGACATGCTCGAGCCCTCGGAACACTCAAAACAATGCTAAATCTAAAAATCACACCCCAAAACCCCTGAATTCATAACTTAAGACTTTCAAACTCTAGATTTCTATAATGATGCGCCGAACTGACCTATACAACTCGGAATGACTTCAAATTTTGCAGACAAGTCATAAATGACATATCGGAGCTATTCCCGGTCCCGAAATTCCGTTTGGACCCCGATAGCATAAAATCACGTCCCAAACAAATTTCAAACATAAGGAAATCCTGATTTCCATTTTGGGAGCCAAAATGCTCCCGGGTCATCGAAAACCCGAGCCGAACATACGCCCAAGTCCGAAATCATCATTCGGAGCTACTGGAGCTGTCAGAACTCGATTCTGAGGTCGTTTGCTCTAAATGTTGACCGAAGTCAAACTTGGCCAAATAGGCCAACCTTAAAGAACCAGGTGTTCCTAAATCATTCAAACCATTCCCGAATCTTGAACCACCCGTCCCCGCAAGTCATAAAGAACGAATATCCTCTATGGAAGGTTTCATTTAAGGGAACGGGATCCTAATACGCAAAATGACCGGTCGGGTCGTTACATGGCCATTCTTTCTTTCAAACCTAGAACTTCTTGGTCGTGCTTTCTTTTCAATTTTTGCATGAATTCTGCCCTTTCTTCTGCATTCTTTGCTAATTTTGCTCGAGCTCGGGTCATCTTCCTTGGATTTGTCCAAGTCGTCACCATTTCTACACAACTTTTGCCTGAGACTGGTGACAAGTCTTTCGTCGGCTCTACTTTTTTCGGGGTTTTCAATGGCTATCCTCATTTTCTAGATTTGAGCCCTGAGGGCTTCATTTTCTTTGTTCAGCCTGTTTGTTTCCCCTTCGGCTGCAGTGGTTTGTAAAGTGTTTTCAAATTTGAGCTCTCGGATATGGGCCTCCAGTTTACTTATTGTAGCCCGGTAGTTGTTTTCCTTTTCTAGCCAACCCCAGTGTTCTTGTGTCTGCTCAGTAAAATGCTGCACGTGAGGTCTTTTTGCAGGTTGCTCTGGTTCTTGATGCTCTCGGCCTCTTATACCATACCAAGAAATATAGGCTGGCTCCACTTCCCCTTGAGATAAGTTTCTTACCCGAGTTTGAGGCTGTAAGAATCTGCACTGGTTCCAAATCTGACGGACCCTGTTTTTCGAAAATGTAGCTCTCGGACACAACTCAATGGCTTGTTGGATTAGGTCCTCATCATGTGGAATGCCTTGTTGCCTACCTAATTGCCGTAAGACCCGATGTGGGGCATATGGCTGGATACTCCGTAGACCTATTAACAAAAGATAGCACACTTCAGCGGACATATTGATAACCTCGCCGACAGGGAGCTATCCGAAAGTCCACTCGATTCGGTCGGCGGTCAATGAACTCAAGTGTGAGTGCCGGGCCTCTGTACCCTTAGGAAATTTGTGGCCCTCTACCCGAGTAACGTGTACTTCGATACAATTCAAACCGGTTAAGTTGTAGTTCATGTAACCTGGGCGGTGGCAGAGGTGCTCGATCATCCAAATATGTAGGAGCAGAATGCACCCTTCAAAGAACTTTCCTCCTGACTAGAAAATTGTCAGAGCACAGTAAATCTCGGCTAAGATCATGGGTATAAGAGTTCCATTGTTCTTCTTCATCATGAAATCCGCTATCCCTACCAGTCCGATATCTATAAGTCCGTCACCTCTGGGGCAGATTAAGGTGCCCAGGAATGCTACAACGAAAGCTAACCCCCGACGGGCTTCCCATTTAGCCTGGTTCTTGTGGTGAGTTAGACCAGTATTTTCAGCTTCATAGCCCCGAGGATCTCTATAACGTTTGTATAGAAAATAGAAAGTGTAGAACCCTTCAGCCAGGTATGAGTCTTGAGTGTCGCGACTAATGTTCAAAAGATCCAAGAACTTGTGTGGAGTTACCGCCCTGGGTGCCACCGGATACTGACTTCTAAGATTATTACCGAGCCCAGCATACCCCGCTATTTCCTCTAGCGTGGGTGTCAACTCAAAGTCTGAAAAGTGGAACACGTTGTGGGCGGGGTCCCAAAATGACATTAAAGCTTCGATGATATCCAACCTCGGCTTGATTTTTAGAAGGCCAGTGAGTCCGCCCAAAGCTTTTACGGCAGACTTTCTACTAACTTCCCCCAGATCGCTCCACCACATATGGAGTCCCACGAGAATTTCCTCGACAGCCCTAAAGGGAGTGTTTTCAACTGTATTCATCATGCACATTTTGTTTAAATTTTTTGGTTAAGAAAACAAAGCCATAAAAAAAATTGACTGAATGCGAAAAAGTGTTATTTTTGCAAAAGTTTTGGAATAAAGAAAATGGGCTACCCTTGCGAATACGACCCTTCAATACTTCAGATATGAAGCTTTTAGGGCTGTGCTAGCTAATTGGGCCAAAATTTTTTGAAAAGACTATAAGTGGCTATTTTCTTTGGCAAAAACAGCCTTTTGGTGTCCCGTTGGGACGATTGGCTATTTAGGCAAAAACAACATCACCTAATTCTGCGATCGTAGTTTTCTATTTTGGTTTTGAAAAATAAGGTTGGACAAGATGAGGGTTGCCTACGTATCTCACATCCGGTGAGAATCAAACAATGCGTAGTTTGGGAAATCTTGACACAAGTTTGAAAAATATGTACCGACTTACTTTGTTTTGAAATACTATTTTCAGAAATATTGGGAGAGTTTCAGGATGATTTTGAATATCGGGTTTTTTTTTGTTTTTTTTTCAAAAATCGGCTAAATATACTATTCTACTTCTCTCTTGGTTTTTTTGTTATCTTTTTTAGCCGGTCAACAAACAAACCGTAACAAAATGTTGTACACAGAGCAAATAGGATGCATCAGGATAGTCTTTCATTTTGGGTTCACCTGTCCTAGACGGACCCAACCCCTGTGTTGAGTCCCCTAAGTCAAATGCACGTGATGCAAATAAACTTTCCTACTAGGGATCCGGCATGAGGCTTATGTCATACTAGGTTTATAACCTGGGGTTTTGTTCTAGACAAGGCTTACCCGAGCGGACAGCTCGAGCCGAGGTCGGGGCAGCGTACCGGGAATACAGAAGCTTCACCGGCTTTGTAACTTGTCCGTACCTCATTCTAAAATTTGGATGACTCTAACAGAAAAGAAGTCACACGAAGTGCACACTTCCCAGATGATTTAGAAGACTCAGAGAGAAGAAGCGTTTCGGCACAGTTTATATGCAGTTCAGATAATATCAAAGCGGTAAATGCGGCAATTAGCACATCAGGTTTAAACACGTAAAATCAGATAATGAAAGCAAAAATATAACAGTTATACAAGCTCGAATTCTTGAACCCTGAACCAGAGATTCTGGGTTCAGTCATCTCCAACAGAGTCGCCAGAGCTGTCACACCTCCTTTTTCACTACCCCGTATTGATGAAGGGTAGTAAGGGAGTTTTTCCACTTTAAGTGACATTATTCGGTTTTGGGAATTATAATTATTTCAGATTCGCTACCCGAATTTTTGATGATGCTCCGGGACACCGTTTTGTTTTGAAAATCCCAAACCGAGGAATATTTGACTCTGTTTTGATTTGTCTGCGACCAGAAACCCGAGTAAGGAATTCTGTTAACCCCGGAGAAGGTGTTAGGCATTCCCGAGTTCCGTGGTTCTAGCACGGTCGCTTAACTATTATTATTTGGCCTAAATTATCTGATTATTTACGTGTTTTAGCCTATCGCATATTTAAACTCTTTGAAATTTAGCCGTTTTTGATAAGTATGAATTTACCTTGAAAACAAGTCACGAGAACGTGCACTCGTTATGCTTTTGTACATGTTACAATTACGCCACATGAAATGCACCCGTAATTACAACACGTGATTTTATTATAATTTGAAGTTTTGAAGAGGGGGACATGAGTTGTCGCACCCGAGTGTAGATTACGTAGTCTAGACTATGGTCGTGACGGTTTTATAATGGCTATTTGAGGCGACGTTCGATTATTCTTTATATTTTCTACTTTTGAAAGAGCGTCTTAGTTTTAAGATCAATTAGGACATTTATGAATTTATCTTAAACAAGTCACGATGATGTGCACTTGTTGTTTTTGAGCACACGGCAAACACGTCACATGAAATGCACCCGTGGTCGCTATGTACATTTTATTAATGTTTGAAGTTAAGGGTCGGGGGCACGAGTTGCCACTCCCGAGTGTAGATTATGGTAATTTTGGAATGATACTTAATTTTACCCAATTTTACACTAAAGGTATCACTCTACCTAAAGGCTTGCCTAAAATGAATCTCATCAATCTAAAGATAGCATGTTTCGGGCTATGGCCATATCTAACCCCAAATTATTTCAACTCTTCGGCGAATCTTAATTGGGCTATTTGTGAAAGAAGGGAAGTTACATAATTCAGTTAAAAGCATGCTAACAATGGCAGGTTTCCAAAGAAGTTTCTAAAAGAGGAATCATTGATTTACAAACTCTAAACATTAATCACACGTTCAAAGAAACGAATAAGCACGTTCAGCTATATTTAGAACCTTTAACTAAACAGTTTTGCTTAATTATATATATATATATATATATATATATATACGATTTAGTTCGTGATTCATACACCTTGAGGAGATTCATGTTATAGATTCATAATGTTTAAATGAACGCCTTCTGAATTTGATGGAAATAGCAAATCTATTTTGTACCATTCGAAATTCATCAGAGGCGAAACAAACAGTTTTAGGGTAAATCATGAGAATTTAAGAGAACATGTTCTTTTCTTTGGGTTTTCAGAAAGTTTAACAGGGTACGAGATGAACGAAAAGTAATCTACTAAATTCAATTACATTGGCGACTGAATTTTTATTAAACACCTATTTTCGTTTCTGAACTACTTTTAGAGAAAAACAGATTTAGAATTTTAGAGAAAACCACCTCAAAATTCAGTTTGAATGTCATAAACTAAGAGGCTAAGAAAAAATGAATGTATATACAGTCCAGTCCAAATTACAAATACAAATAAGGCGAAGATAAAATTTTTGTGTTTCTGAATACAAGTCTCTTAACAAAATAAAAAATGAGATAAAAAGAACACTAAGGGCTGCTGCTCCTGTGCAAGCTTCAGCAGTTCTTTGAGAATTTTAATCCTGCATTTCTTAACGTTAGTCTAAAATTACAAGTCCAAAGCTTGAATACTTGGACAGCATTGAGAACATACCTTTGAGCATTGCCAGAAGATGAATCTAACCATGAAAGAGGTTAGATTCAATCCTTCATGATGCTCTTAGAAGAACAAAGTATACTCACAGTTTCTATGGACTGAACCTGGCCATAAAAGGGGTCAGATTTAGCTCCATAGATTTCATTTTTTAGTTCCCCTTGACAATTACACCATAATTTTTACTTTTTAGGCTTTATAGAGACAGAATCTGACCATTTTTAGGAGATTCAGATTCTTTAACCTAAGAGGCCTTTTGCCTATTTATTTTATACCCTAATAGAGGTATTTCAAGGACATGCTACTGTTTATGCACTATTATGGGGTGAATTTGATTATTGAAAGATCAAACTCATCTACCCTAATGCAAATTCTAACATAATTCTAAACTATATAGAAATCTGATTATTTAGGCATTTTTAGAGAACGAATCTGATCATTGTAAGGGATTCAGATTCTTTACTCCAATGAGCCTTTTGATTACCCATTTTGCACCCTTAAGGGGTGATAAGCTACTGTTTAAGCACCTAATATGGGGGTGAATTTGACCATTGGAAGGTCAAATTCATCTACCCTAGTGCTAATACTAACCTATCTAGGGACTTGCTTTATTGGATCTCCTTATTGACCAAAGAGACTCAATTGAAAGCATATTTTTTCTGCAGACTTATAGAGAGAACCTGACCATAGAGAAGGTAAGATTCTACACCATAGTGCAACTGTTTTTTAGGAGGTAGAGTTATAAGTATCAACTACATTTATATACCTATAATCTGAAATAAACAAAATATACAGCAAAGAAATACCAACAACAGGACTACATTTATCACACTCATACATTCATTACAACACCCATATTGTCACATTATATAGAACAGAAGAAAAGAGCTTCAGATATCAAAACAGCCAGCTTATAATGAACAGAAGATGAAAATTTCAGTCCAACATTTCATTAAGAATAGATGAATGGATACATACCTTCTTTAAAAATAAAATGGTAGAAAAACTTGACCAAATAAAGGTCAAGTGTAGGCAGTAATCAACAAGAGAAGAGAATTTCAGCAACAGCAAGCAGAAAACCAGAGGGAAATACTAGTACTCAGCAACCAAAAAAAAAATCTTGAATAGAGGTGCTTAGGAATCCCAACAATCAGACTTCAAAACAGAAGGGAAAAAGAACTGAGAACTAATTCATCTATTTGTAAACTTGTTTTCAGAAGAGAAGTCAGATTTTCCTTTCTAATAATGCTTTTGTTTTTTGAAACTTATTTTTTTTCCGAAAGTATTGCTGCCTTTTTCAGCAGCTAGAAGAGAGTATTTTTTAGAGTGTCCAAAAGTCCCTTTTTACTAAGGGAGGGGGTCTATTTATAGGATGTTTTTTGAATGGGATACCCTTTGGGAATATTCCTTATCTAGAGCTGAAAATAGTACTAAATAGTACATAGGGCAGCTGTCAACCTTATCTTTTGGGACATCTGCCCCCTATTATAGAATATTCTTCCCTTTCAAAAGACCTTCTTACCCTTATAAATCTGATTTCCTAATATACATTACCTAATGTACCCTTTGAAGTCCCTGTATTTACCATTAGGTAACCAGGGTTACTTACTTGGGTTTAATTTAGTTAATTAACTCTAGTTAGCTTACTATTGTTAACTACTAGTTATGTTTAACTATGCTTAAATTAACTAATTAAAGATTAATTGATTAAATGCCTAGAGTTAGTTTCATACTAATTACCTATGTTTAAGTTAGTTAATTAAAGTAGGTCAATCAATTTAACTCCTTAAATGAAGTTAATTGATTTAGCCTAAGTCAATTACTAAAATCAGAAGGTATTAAGCCTAGGTGAATTATTTGTTTTTAAACTTAGTTAATTGGTCTTAACTAGTTATCTAAGACTTAGCTCAACTAGGTTGTTAGCTTAATTGTTTTACCTTTGGTTAGGTCTACTAATTAAGTGTGACTAATTCTTTATTGCCTAACTAATTTACTTGAGTTGACTAATCATTTGAATTAATTAAAAAAAGACTAATTAATTGAACTAATTGGTTTAAATAATTTCAAAAGCGCTTATCTAGCAATTATAGTTAATTATCTTAATTGACTGATTAGTTTCAAAATTACACTGGTTTTTAACCTATTTGATCTTAGGTGAATCATTTTTAGGAATTAAGCTAGATAGTAACTAATTAATTAGTAGCCAAAATTTTGTTGTTTTTATCAAGGATTAATTAATTAATTTCAGATTGATAAACTACTTTAGATTAGTTAGATTAAAACTCCTAAGACTTGGGTTAATTGATCATATAACCTACTTTTAATTACTTAGACCTAATCAGGAGATTTTATCTCATTAGCAATTAATCCTAACTAATCAAATAATCAGGCCTATAATCAATCGAATAACGAACCTTATTGGCAATTAAACTAACGGCAAACAGTAATAAGAAACTCAAGACCAAGGATCCTTATTTTGATATTTCAAATTACAAACGAACATATGACTAGGCAAATAAACTCCTAATCACATGATTATCAGCATTCTAGACGACTAACACTAAACTAAGAAAAAACACACATAAGAGACTATGTACAGATTCATACTAACAACCATTTTGAACAACTAAAAAGCATGATGTTTAACTTAAATAACGATGTTAATAGAAACGGAACGTAATTTGACACAAAACAAAACAGTAATCTTAATCACACGTAAATGATTCTGCTCTCATGAGAAGAAAACTATATATATAAAAAATAGGAAAAGAGTAATCAACACAGGGATACATGAAATGGTTTTTCGTTCAAACTTATTTAAGACCTAATTTTTATTATTCCAATCATCTAAGCGGGTTTGGCTAATCTAAGCATACACCAACAGAAACAAGCCAATAACATGAACAAATGAAAGGAAAAGAATATGATCTTGTGATGACCCAAAAGGTCATCCTGTGTAAATTTGACTAAAACTGTGTTTAGAGGCCCTGAGAGCTTCCGATAATCTCACCTCGATGTGTGTGCGCAGCCCGGGCGCGTAGCCGAGAAGTCTTTATGTGGAAATTTGATAAAAGTTGAATTTATAGTAATCAATTGAATAAAGTTGACTTTGGTAAACATTCTTGGTAAACGGACCCCTCCCCATGATTTGACGGCCCCGAGGAGTCCGTAGGAAAATATGGGACTTGGACGTGTGCCTGGAATCGAATTTCGAGGTCCCAAGTCCGAGAAATGAATTTTTAAAGAAAATTGTTTTCTGAAAATAATAAAGGCTTTTGAAAATGAACTTTGATGTGAAAACTGCGTTACCGGGCCCGTATTATGGTTCAGAAGCCCGAAACAAGTTTAATATGGTTATCATGAGTTGTCTACAAAATTTGATGTCATTCCGAATTATATGGGTCGGTCCGGCGCATCGTTATAGAAATCAAGAACTTGAAGTTTCTTAAGTTATGGTTTTAGGGGTTTTGGGGTGTGATTTTGAGATTTAGCGTTGTTTTGGGTGTTCCGAAGACTCGAGCGAGTCCGTATTATGATTTAGGACTTGTTGCTATATTTGGATGGGGGCTCGGGTGGGCCCAGGTGCCTCCCGGGTACCAAACAGGACTAAAACCCAGCTAATGCAACTGTTGGTGCACCTGATCTGGTGTGATCGCAGGTGCGGTTGCCCAGTCGCAGGTGCGGGACCGCTCCTGCGGTCCCAAGCATCGCAGGTGCGACCCCAGGTGAGGTCCCCCATTTTCGCAGGTGCGGACAAAGGTCCGTGGGAGCGGAACCGCAGGTGCGGTAATCCCTCTGCAGGTGCGACCCCAGCCCCACTCGTCCAGTTCCGCAGGTGCGAGATCGCAGGTGCGGTCCTTGAGCCGCAGGTGCGGAATCCCTGTAGGCCACGCAGTATATATTCTTCAAAACTCGGGATTTCACCCCTCGCATTCATTTTCCACCACCATTAGAGACTTGTGAGCTTGGGAAGAACACACCACGACCTAGCTACTGTTAAGGTAAGTTAATTCCTTCCTAATACTAGTTTCATGCATGAATCATTAATGGGATTACCTACTAAATTGATGGAAAATCAAGAATTGGGTAGTAAATTTAGGGTTCTTAAGAAAATTTGCGTATTGTCCGTTTAATGCTATGAATTCAAGTGGAAACTTCATATTAATGATCCTTAGGCTATGGGTGAGTGATTCCTTCGAGAATTTTCTGGATTCAAGCGTGACGGCCTAGGGTCGAATTTTTGTATTTTTGGAAGGATGATAGAAAATGTATAATTAGGCTTTGGAAATGGTTTATTGAGTAATTATTGATGTTAATAAATCAATTATGTCTAGATATTATCGATTCGGAGTTGGATTCGAGAGGAAAGGCTGTGATTGAGGCTTGACTTGCATTTTGGAGCCGAGGTAAGTGTTTGGCCTAACCTTAGCTTGAGGGAATAAGTATGGAGTCTTATTTGCTATGTGTAATTCATGTCCAACGTATAGGTGAGGTGACGAGTACCTATATGTTGCGTTCAAGCATGCCCGTGGGTCAATTGTGATAAATTATACCGTGTTCTTGATATTCTCTGTACTGTGAATAATTGGTGATTTAGAAGTGATACTTTGATGTTGTTTCATGACGTGGGGAATTATTGATTAATTGTTCAGTTGAGGCTCTTACTGTTAAAATTACACTTCTGAGCGAGTTTGGTTATGGCTGAGTCCCTTGCCCGGACGATAGAATTTTATTGAGTATTTTCTGTACACTTGAGATTTCTTATTGTTAGTTTTCACATTATATTGTTGTTTTTATATTATTTATCGCACGAGGGGACATTCCGTGCAGATTGTGTATTGTTTATTGCACGAGGGGACATGTCGTGCCGAGTGTTTATTATTTATCGCACGAGGGGACATTCCGTGCAGATTGTGTATTGTTTATTGCACGAGGGGACATGTCGTGCCGAGTGTTTATTATTTATCGCACGAGGGGACATTCCGTGCAGATTGTGTATTGTTTATTGCACGAGGGGACATGTCGTGCCGAGTGTTTATTATTTATCGCACGAGGGGACATGTCGTGCCGATTGTTTATTATGTATTGCACGAGGGGACATTCCGTGCCAATTGTGTATTATTTATTGCACGAAGGGACATTCTGTGCCGAGTGATTTTTCTATATATATGCACGAGGGGACATTTTGTGCTGAGTGATTGTGAGATTATGCACGAGGGGACATGCCGTGCCTTTTGTTGTTCACTATCTGTTCTGAGACGTTAAATTCCTGCTTTTACTTTTACATTCCAATTGTTACCCTGTTCTACTATGCTAGTATTTGTTGTCCCTTTTATCCCCAGCATGTTCTCCCCGTATATGTATTTACTTGTTTATTTTCGTCGATATTCTCCTGTTATTATGTAGAATTGTACAGGTATATATATTGTTGTCGGTCCTAGCCTCGTCACTACTTCGCCGAGGTTAGGCTCGGCACTTACTCAGTACATGGGGTCGGTTGTACTGATGCTGCACCTGCAATACTTTATGTTGTGCAGATTACGCAGCCGAACCCGGTGGGCACTGACGGAGGGAGCATTCCATCAGTCCATTCAGGAGACATCGAGGTAGACCCGAAGACGTTCGTGGGCCTTGGCGTCACCTTCTACCCTTCTCTTTCAGTTCTGTCTTATCCTATAGTTTCAAAGACACTCATATGTACTTATTTTCATACCATTGTATTTAGTAATCTGATAGACAGTTCGTGAGTATGTGACACCAGTTCTGGGTTATATTTATGGGTTTTATTTTCGAAGCTTACTATATTATTTTGAACTTAGTTAACTTTCATATTGTTGACCACCGTTGCATTAGTTATCTTGTTCATTTTAGTTGTAAATGAGTTTATTTAGTTCAAACGTTGGCTTGTCTAGCGAGTTCAATGTTAGGCGCCATCACGGCCTGAAGATGAGATTTCGGGTTGTAACAAATCTTAAGAGTAACAAACAATTAGAGGAAAAAATAGAAGAAGAAAACAGAAAGAAAGAAAGAAGAAAAAGGAATTACAAAACTGAAATTACCTAAAAGAAGCGATTAACATGCAATTTTGGTTTTAATAGTATGTAAAATAGTAAGGAAAGAGGAAGAATACCCGTTGAAGGGTTTGGCCGGAAAATAGGAGGTCGCCGGACCTTGGCCGATTTCCGGCGGGGTTTGAAAATGAGTCAAACCCTTATGAATCAATTGCTCTAGTCAAAAGCAATTGACTCATGAAGGTCTGAACCGTTGATTGTCTCTAAATCTGCCGGTGGTGGAAATTTTAGGGTTTCAATTTCTATATTTGGAATTACTCACAAACGGATGATTGTTTGAGGAAATAAACGTTGGGACGGGGTTGAGGAGACCATGGGGATCATATGGTATAATTTTGGAGTTGATTGGAGAAGCTCCGCCGCCGGAGGCGATTTCCGGCCGGCGGAGTTAGGGCCGGGGGACAGTGGGACTACGGTGGGGACTGGCGGGGGGTGGGGAGTGTTTGGACATATTTATATTTATTGATTAAGGGGTTCCCAGCCGTTAGATCTAGATAGATCAACGACTAGGATTTAATTTGTCTTAAACGGGGTCGTTTAGGGATGAGGTTGGGGCAGGCCGGGTAGGGGTTATTGGGATGGGGTGTAGGAACGGATTCTTGGGCCTGGGAAAGTTAGCCCAGGTCCAATTTTAAGCTTTTTTTAATTACTAAACCAATCAATTCAATTAAATTCAAACCTTAATAAAATCCAAAAATGTAGTAATTAATTTTAAACCTTATTTTCATCAAATTACAGATTAATTAAGAATAAAACAACTAATTTCATATTCCTAATTAAATCTATGATTTATTGGATAAAATGATTAATTTTTAGTAATTAGTTGTTAAAACCATGCTACATCAAATAAACACTATTCGTCCACTTTTAATTCAATTAATTACAAATAATAAGTTTATAATTCTTTGATAATTGTGATACGATCTTAATAATTTTAAACGATGAATCATGAATATGCAAAATGCAAACAATTCGCAATTCATCACTAAAAATCAACAAAAATTCATAAAATCAATTAATTTATTGAGATTATTGTAGGATGATATGGTAAGTAAAAATCACGTGCTCACAAGAGACTAAGGTTTTAAGTGTCCTAGGATGTCTCGGAGTCGTGTCTAGTATAGTCCTTCTTATTAGTGTGTTGTTGACCACATCTATAATTAGGAGGCCACTTGGGCATTTAGGAATTTAAACCTTCTTTGATACTCCAGATCGTTCGATAGAGCTCAAGATAGGAAGCTAATTTTCACATCATGTCTCATTTTCTAGATGACTAATCCACGAGTTTGAAGCAACAATGAGGGAATGACCCCGCCATTGATATTGGGGGAGATTGCACAAGAGTTCGTTGGGAGAATGTGTCAAACCATGGGGGGGATTGGACGAACTTGTTGCTAGGGGAAGTGTCCTTATTCCTATCAATATCACTGCACCACCGGATCATATGGTGAGAGCACCTAAGAAATGAACGGGGGTTGTTGGGACCAATGTATGTTACAGACGTGGAGTCAGGGGCATCAGTTAAGGCATTGTCCTATCAATCTAAAGTTACCAAGTAAGTGACCCCTTAATACATCATTCTAAACATCACATACTTTTCCTTATTATATATGTACACCTATATTGGGAGCATGTATAGATACGGTCATAACAAGAATCTGAATCACAAAACATTGCATGTGTCCACTCTTTGAACGAGACGCATTATTCGGGAAGCCTCTTTATCACCCTTATCTTACTTACAACCTCTTGAGGAACTGAGTTTGATAATGATTTCTTTGAATTGAATCACAACCCTTGGTTAATACTTCCCACTTGCTTCCAAAATTTCTCAACAAAGTACTATACCTGATGAATTTCTTATAGATCCTCCTGTTTCAAATGGATAACATCTGCTCATTTGTACTTATGCATACATCATCACAATGTTTACCTACGTAGTATCAAATCCAATGTAAGACAACCTAGTGTTGAGATCTTTCTTGAGCCTCTCCCTCCCTTTCCTGGGTATGTGACTCATCGGATTTGGGGTGTCACATTACCCCCTTGTGAGCATTATCATAAACCCCCCTTCACTAGTTAGTAACATAACAGCATACCTCAGCACCTATCATATTTGTGCATGTCAATCGAAATGGTCACTGTGTGCATAAAGTCTCTCTGAAAATTGAGATCATCGCATCTCCGTCTAGGGGTGTAATGTGGGCCGGTCCTAAGTGGTCTCGGGCTTCGTGGGCTTTTTTTGTAGAAACCGGACTGGGACCGGGACCACTAACTAATGGTCCCGAGCCTAAGTTAGCCTAAGTGGGTCGGGCCTATTTTGAAAATATATAGCTTATATATATATATATTTATATATAAGATGTATATATAGTATAGTATTATATATATATATATATATATATATATATATATATATATATATATATGTGTGTGTGTGTGTGTGTGTGTGTGTAACGACCCGACTGGTCGTTTTGGGAATTTAAGCCCCGTTTGGTGATGTAAGGTCATAAACAGCTCCACATTGTGCATATCGACCTGTGTGCGTGGTTAGATTCAGCTGCCGGATAATCTGGAGTCAAATTAGGAGAGAATTTTCAATTTTTAAAGCTTAAGTGGAGAAAGTTGACCAGAGGTTTGACTTTTGAGTAAACTGCCTCGGAATGAGTTTTTGTTAATGTCAACAGCTTCGTATGATGATTTTGGACTTAGGCGTGCGTCCGTAATTGGTGTGGGAGGTCCGTTGTCACGACCCAAATTCCCACCCTTTAGGCCGTGACTGCGCCTAACGTTGAACCCGCTAGGCCAACCAACGTATAACTTGCAATAGCAATTTAAAATCATTTAATACGGAATCAAATGCTAACTCGTCAACTTCACCAATTTCCATCACATACTGAGATAATAGTGGGACAACCGTTTAACCGAAAATCGATAACATGCTTTTCCCTTTTTTTCATATTCCCAACAGAATCCTTCAAACATCGCTAATAAAAATAACGAAACTTTAAATGCGGAAAGTAAGAACATAACAACGTAAAAAAAAATGTAAACTCCAAAAATCGGGGTGTCACAATCT
>ML263411.1:5208-51557 GCA_005239495.1 Nicotiana undulata | reverse complement strand
TTGATCTATATGTGGCAAGGGAAATGAATCTTTAGGATATGCTTTATTTAAATCAGTATAATCAACACATACCCGCCATTTGCTGTTCTTTTTGCGTACCACTACGGTGTTAGCTATCCAGTCAGGGTACTTTACCTCTCGTATCGACCCTATATTTAGAAGCTTTTGAATTTCTTCATCGATCACTTGATTCTTGAAAGATCCTTGTTTTCGTTTCTTTTGTTTAACATGTACGAACGATGGATCTTCATTTAACTTGTGAGTCATCACTTCCGGCGGGATACCTATCATATCCGAATGGGACCACGCAAAACAATCTTCATTAGTCTTTAAATAATTGACAAACGTACCTTTTTGTTCTGGAGTTAGTCTTTCTAACAATTTCACGCCAATGTAAAGTTTTCTTTCGGGCTTTTGTTCTGATATGGGAACAGCCTCGAGTTCTTTAGTAGTTGTTTTGATACATTCTTCTTCTTCTGATTCATGAATGAAATCTGGCCCGGGCCAATGTCTGTATGTTCTGGCTCATTCTTGATGTTTACAGGATTTGTTTTGTCATTATCTTCTTCCGTACCTATTAGAATATCTATTTCTTTGGTACGTAGCTGATCAGAAGTTTGTTCCATACTTGTTGGTTGATGAGCCTCTGTTTGACAATTCATTGTTTCTTCCGCATCTCTTTTACTGTTAAGAGATATTGAGTTAATATTTCTCGAGGTTTGTTAGTCGCCCCTGATCTGCCTTATTCCCCATTTGGAAGGGAATTTTATTACTTGATGTAAAGTAGATGGAACNGATGACGTTGTAAGCCATTTCTGTATCAATGACTTGGAATTTTGCATTTTTGATGACTCCTTCAGCGTAGGTGTTGAGTTCAATCTCACCTTTAGTTATCACTGTTGAATTGTCAAACCCAAATATGGCTCGAACCTTTGGAATCATTGTGTTTTCTACTAGCATTTCTTCTATGACTTTTATCAAAATAATATTGACTGAGCTGCCTGGATCAATCAACACTCTTTTAACGTTAGCGTCATGAATGAGTAAGGATATTACCAATGCGTCATTATGCGGAAGTGCTAATCCGCCAAAGTGTGCGTCATCAAAATATATTTGTTCTTCGCTCATTTCTTTTCGCACCCGCTTCCCATGGGTGTTTGTGACTTTTGAAGTTAACTGGCAGATTATCCTGTTTACTTCTTCTCCTCCATGTATTACATTAACAGTCCGTTTTGGGGAAGGTGGCTTTGGTGGCTCCTGCCTGTTCTTCATATATGCCTGTTTACCTTTATCACTAAACAAGTCTGTTAAATAACACTGTTTTTATAAATGTTCATTTCACCTTGTAAATATCTACAGTCCGCCATTCTATGGTCGTGATCATTATGGAATTCACACCATTGATCGAGTTTCCTCCTGCTAGGGTTGGAACACATTTCTTTCGGCCATTTACTTCTTAGTATTGAGACAAGCTCAGTGTTGCTTATATTAAAGTTATGGTGTCCAATTCGGGTAATATTCCGAAATTATTCATCTCGATCTCTCCTGGATCTGAATGAGGATGAGTTCATATCTCTTCCTGAAGGTTTTGTATTTTCAATCCTAGGACGTAGGTCACGTCTCGAGGGTCCTAAGTAAGGATCATACCTGTTTTTACCTGACTTTTTCTCTGACTCTAGCTGCCTTGTTTTGTGATATTCTTCATCTTTTGATCGTGTGATTATATCCTCTTCAATTCTCAATTTAGTACTGTACCTGTTGTATACGTCATTCCATGTTGTGGCTGGGAATTCTCTTAGACTTTCTTTAAGTCGTCCCGTGGCTTCTGAACTTTTATCGTTCAAGTTGCTTGTGAATGCCATAGCTGCCCAGTTGTCAGGCACCCTTGGTAATTGCATTCTTTCCCTTTGAAACCTGTCTACAAACTCACGAAGCAATTCTTTGTCTCCTTGTTTTATTTTAAATATATCTTCCATTCGTTTTTCAACTTTTTGTGCACCAGAATGTGCTTTTATAAATAAATCTGCAAGCTCAGCAAAAGAATTTATAGAGTTCTCAGGGAGAAGAGCATACTAGGTTAAGGCTCCTTTCGTGAGTGTTTCTCCGAATATTTTGACAAGGACTGATTCTATTTCCTCTTTTGTCAAATCGTTGCCTTTTACTCCAGTAGTGAAAGCAGTCACATGATCACGTGGATCAGTCGTTCCATCGTATTTGGGGACATCAGGCATTCTAAACTTCTTAAGTATAAGTAGTGGGGCTGCACTTGGCTTCCAAGGTTGTTGAGAGTATCTATCAGCGTCAATTCCTTTGATAATAGATGGAACACCAAGGATTTGCTCGATGCGTTCGTTTTGTTCTTTTATCTGCTTTTTCATAGTTAACAATAAATTTTGTAATTCGGAATTACTAGTCGTACCTGGTTGTGTTTCAGGAGATGTATTGAGAGTTTCATTGCTGGTTGAATTTGTTAACTCCACTTGCAAATCTTCTACTGGAATTGCATTATTTAGTGGCGGTGCCGGTGGCATTAGAGGTACTTGTGGTAATCCTCTTGCAAATTCTCGCAAAGCTTGTCCCACGTAGTCTGCAATCATTTGCCTTATTTGATCTGATTCCTCCGGCTGTTCATTATTGTTACGATTGCCAGCTTTTTCAGGAGATGGTTCTCTTGAAGTTCGTGGAGTTCCTTGAGGAGAAGTTGAAGATGGGGTTTCACTCCTTCGCTGGTTGTTATCGTTATTGTTGTTGTTGTTGAAGTTCGACATGATTTCAAGGATATCGATTGGTAGCGAAAACGATGATTATCAGGTTCCCGGTAACAGAACCAATTTGTTTAACCAAAAAATGAATTCTTTTGACTAAAGCTTAATTTAGGAAAAACTCGGGTTACAGATAATCGAATCAATCAAATAAAGAGTAATTAGCAATAATTCTGGGAGTAAAAGAATAAAAATAGCTTTGTATTCCCCACAAATCAGATGATCCTGTTTGTTACATTTTCATCCCTTTTATAGGGATGTTCTCCTAGTACAACGTTTGTATTCTTGTCATGAAGCCTATTTAATGCTTAATTATTACATTTATGAGGCGTTACAATGATGAATAGTAACTGTTATTTTAGGAGTTACATAACGTACATGACATTGATTGCTGATCTTCGAATCGGCCCATTATTGCGTCCGGATTCGTTGTGACCGTACCTTTTCTTCTTTGATGATCTTTCCGCGGCTAATTCCTTGCATTGACCGTACCTCTTTATCTAGTGTCCGCGTATGATATTTTAATTGGTCCACCTGGCTGGCTGAGTCATCCAAAATTTGTACATGTATGAGGCTATATTTTTTATCAATACAGTAATGTTGAGTGGCATTGAAATGCGATCGCATAGGCTAATCTGCGATCGCGTAGGGTTGATTTTGGGCAGTGTTATTTTTTGCTTCGCGATCGCGTGGTGATTTCCGCGATCGTAATGAGTAAAGTACCTGGGCAGAATGTTTTAATTCAAAAACGAGGGTTTTAGGACATAACTCAAAAATTCATTAGAGAGCTCGGGAGAAGACGAATTTGGAGAGGATTTTCAGTGAAGTGATCGGGGTAAGTGTTCATATTTGGTTTAATTCCATAATTTAGTCTTGAATTCCATCATTTAACTTGGGAAATTGGAGTGGAAATAAGGAGAAAATGGAAGGAAAATTTGAGAAATTCTTTTGGGGATTTGAATGGGCATTTGAGGTCGGATTTCGATGAATTTGATATGGGTAGACTCGTGAGTGAATAAGGATTCTAGTTTTGTGATTTTTATCGAATTCCGAGACGTGGACCCGGGGGTCGGGTTTGGCCAATTTTGGGATTCTTGGTGTAAATTCATTATTTTCACGTGGGTTTTATTCCTTTCATATATTGATGTTATGGTACTGATTTTGGTTAGATTCGGGGCGATTGGAGGCCGAGTCTAGAGGCAAAAGCATTGCGGACTAGGATATTGCCCGGTTTGAGGTAAATAACATTTCCAAACTTGGTTCTGAGGGTTCGAAACCCCGAATTACATGCTATATGATTATAATTAAGGCGACGCACATGCCAAGTGACGGGCGTGCAGGTGTGCACCGTGTGATTTGTGACCTGGTTCATCCCATGGCACCGTTTAGTAGTTATTTATGGATTGATATATGTGCTTCTATCAATGTGGTTAACGTGAACATGCTAGAAATCATGCTAAGTATTGTGTTAAGGCTTCACGCCGATATTGTTGAGACCCGAGTGGTCATTTATTGTTGTCATCTCATGAGTTCATTGATATTATATACTCAGTCGCGTCATAGCATATCATATCATGTATTAGTCTCGGTAATTGTTGATTTTGCACATCTTATCATGTATTCGGGCTAGTTCATGCATTTGTGAGCCCATGTGAGAGAGACTGGAGAGTGACGACTGAGTGAGGCCGAGAGCCTGATATTGAGAGACAGATATGGGATCGGGTTGCACGCCGCAACATGTTATATTGATTATGCCTGGATCTGGCTTATGATAGCGCTTGGGATGTAGGAGCCCCTCCGGAGTCTGTAACACACCCCCAGTGAGCGCAGTGATGATATTGAGGGATGGATCTTCCCTGGACATGGATCTTGTCCGAGTGTTTGTATTCTGGAGATGGATCTTCTCCGTGGGGCTGGATTGGACTTCCTCAGTACTGAGTGACTATTGTCACACGTATATATATATCGGGATGGATCTTCCCTGGCCCCGCGAGCCTTATACAGTACTGAGTGGACTTGCATGTGAGAGTGGGAGCACTATGTGCATTTTCATACAGTTGATACTTTGGCATGTAGAGCATACTGAGTTATACATGGTTTACTGTTCGTACTTGAACTTATCATGTTTTATTATCTGTTAGATAAATGTGAACATGCCTAAATTTCTGTACATTGTTTCTTATTTTATCTACTGAGGTTTAGTTCGTCACTACCTCTCAGCCCATAGTTTGGGTTCGTTACTTCTGAGTTGGTGTACTCACGTTACCCTCTACACCTTGTGTGCAGATTCAGGTACGTTGAGACCCGGTACCGGTTGTTGATCTGCTGCTAGAGTTTCATTTGGAGTATTCGAGGTAGCAGTTGGCGATCGCAACCTCATTTTTCTCCTTCTTTATCTTCCTGTCGTACTTTTTTATTTCAGATAGTGTTGTCCACTTTTGTATTTCGACAATTGTAGTAGTAATAGTTCATGACTCGGTGACACCAGTGCTGGGGTTTACTTTATTTGTGTCTAAATGATTTTCAACTTTAAATATTTTTATGAAATGAGACTTTTGCTGCAAATATAGTGATCTTTCTGAAAGAAACCTTAAATTAAATGAAATGTGTGGCTTGCCTGATTTCACGATAGGCGCTATCACGACTATGCATTCTGGGGTCGTACATGCAATAATGAAAATGCTCGGGGATCTCACCAAAATAATTGAGTCGGGAGAGAAGAAAATTGAAGCTAATGACAAGAAGGTGGAAACATATAACTCCCAAGTTGATTAGATACCAGGGGCACCACCAGTTTTGAAAGGAATGGATTCAAAGAAATTTGTACAAAAGTTGTTTCCCCCAAGCGAGGCTCTGAAGCCCATTCCCAAAATGTTTCGTATGCCAGGTCTACCTAAGTACAATGGGACCACCGATCCCAACGAGCATGCAACCTCCTATACATGCGCCATCAAAGGTAACGATTTGGAAGATGACATGATCGAATCAGTTCTATTGAAGAAATTCGGAGAGACTCTATCAAAGGGAGCGATGATTCGGTACCACAATCTACAGCCAAACTCCATCGACTCATTTACCATGTTAACAGATTCTTTTGTAAAGGCACATGCGGGGCCATAAAGGTTGCGACGAGGAAATCAAACATTTTCAAAGTAAAACATAAGGATAATGAAATGCTGAGGGTGTTCATGTCCCGATTTCAAATGGAACGCATGGAGTTTCCACCAGTCACAGTTGATTGGGTCGTTCAAGACTTCACTCAGGGGTTGAATGAACGGAGTTCGATATCATCATGTCAACTGAAGAAAAACTTGATTGAATATCTAGTGGTGACCTTGGTCGATGTACATAATCGATACCAATCGAAGATCAGGGTCGAGGATGACCAATTAGGAGTTCCTTCCGGTTCCGTATATCCGAACAGGTTCGCAGCTAGAAATCAGAGGGACATCGATAGGGAGCCTTGGTCGAACAAAGACCGATATCAACCATACATCGCAAATCGTAGAAACGGCGGCCCAGGACACAATTCCGCCCGAAATGACCGAAGAAGTGGTCGAGGACAGAGGTCTCGGGGACTTATGAGCAAAAGTGGTTTTGATAAGCATGCCGATCCTACAGAGGCACCTCGATTGTCGGAGTATAATTTTAATATCGATGCATAGGGTATTGTATCAGCAATTGGAAGAAAAAAGGAAACTAGATGGCCCAGGCCCATACAGACTGATCCTTCCCAAAGAAACACCAATTTGATGTGTAAGTATCACTGCACACATGGCCACAGAATCGAGTATTACAGGCAACTAAGAGTGGAGGTAGCCCGTCTATTCAACGAGGGCCACCTTCGAGAGTTCCTAAGTGATCGAGCCAAGAATCATTTCAGAGAAAAGGACGCCAATAGGAAAAATGAACAGGAAGAGCCACAACATGTAATCCATATCATCGTCAGCGGGGTCGATATTCCACAAGGGCCCGTGTTCAAACGCACTAAGGTATCAATTACTAGAGAAAAATAGACCCGATATTATGTGCCAGAAGGCACCGTATCATTCAACAATGGGGAAGCAGAAGGAATTTCTCAACCTCACAACGACGCCCTGGTAAATTCTATCTTTATGAATAAATTTCAAGTTAAGCATGTTTTAGTAGATCCAGGTAGCTTGACAAATATCATCCGATCAAGGGTCGTGGAGCAGCTCGGCCTACAAGATCAAATTATGCCCGCAGCTCGAGTCCTGAACGATTTCAACATGGCCAGCGAGACGACTAAATAAGATATCATCCTACTGGTAAACGTGGCTGGAACCATTCAAGAAACCAAGTTCCATGTAATCGATGGTGACATGAGGTACAACGCCCTACTCGGGAAGCCCTGGATTCACAATATGAGGGCAGTCCCTTCGACTCTCCACCAAATGATGAAATTCCCGACGTCGGATGGGGTGAAAACAATATATAGGGAGCAGCATGTTGCAAAGAAAATGTTCGCAGTTGATGAGGTGATACCAATATCGGCACTTTGGACGTCAAAGGGATCAGGCATCAGAGGAAAACAAGAGGCCAAATAGCAATCACAGTCACCAGCCTTGATTGAATCGAGGAAATAGGAAATACAGGAAGAAGAAGCTGAAGATTACTAGACCTCTCAAACTTTCGTTGTTCCCAAAGATTTTGACGCCACCAAATCAACAGTCAAAGAGCTGGAACAAGTTATATTGATCGAGTACCTGCCCGAGAGAAAGGTATACCTGGGAACGGGGTTAACTCCCGAACTTAGAAAAAAACTCATTAAATTTCTTATTAATAACATGGGTTGTTTTTATTGGTCCCACTTAGACATGACAGGGATCCCACCAGAGATAACAACACATCGATTAAACCTGGACCCGAAGTTCATGCCACTGAAACAAAAGAGAAGACCCCACTCCGAGGTAAAACATGCATTCATCAAGGACGAGGTGACTAAACTTCTCAATATAGGATCCATTCGGGAAGTAAAATATTTTGAATGGTTAGAAAATGTAGTCGTAGTCCCTAAAAAGGGAATAAACTTAGGATGTGTGTAGATTATAAGGATTTGAACAAAGCACGCCCCAAACAATCTTTTCCTCTGCCTAACATCAATCGTATGATCGACGCCACGGCCGACCACGAGATCCTTAGTTTTCTCGACGCTTATTCCGGGTACAATCAAATCCAAATGAACACGGAAGATAAGGAAAAGACCTCATTTATCACTAAGTATGGAACATATTGCTATAACATAATGCCTTTTGGCCTAAACAATGCAGGGGCTACCTACCAACGCCTAGTAAATAAAATGTTCGAAGAACAGATAGGTAAGTCAATGGAAGTATATATTGATGATATTCTAGTTAAGTCCCTGCGCGTAGAGGACTATTTAACACATTTGCAGGAAATATTCAAGATATTGAGAAAATACAAGATGAAACTCAACCCCGAGAAATGTGCTTTTGGGGTCGGTTCGGGCAAGTTCCTCGGCTTCATGGTGTCAAATCGGGGGATCGAGATCAACCCCGATGAAATCAAGGCTATCAAAGACGTCACTGTCATGGACAGCGTTAAAGTCGTACAAAGGCTGACATGGCGGATAGCAGCCTTAGGCCGATTCATCTCGAGGTCGTCGGATCGGAGCCATAGGTTCTTCTCTTTACTAAAAAAGAAGAACGACTTCGCCTGGACCCCGAAATACTAACGGGCATTAGAAGAACTAAAATGATATCTCTTGAGCCCACCATTGCTTCACACTCCAAAGGTGGATGAAAAACTCTACTTATACTTGGCAGTCTCGGAAATCGCGGTAGGTGGTGTCCTAGTTTGGGAAGAGAAAGGTACGCAATTTCTTGTTTATTACGTAAGTCAAGCTATATGAGAACCGGAAACTAGATATCCGCACTTAGAAAAATTGGCACTCGCCTTAATAAGCGCCTCTAGGAAGCTAAAACCATATTTTCAATGTCACCCGATATGTGTATTAACCACTTAACCGCTTTGTCTAGTTCACATAAGCCCGAACTATCGGGCCGATTGGCCAAATGAGCCGTCGAACTCACTAGGTACGATATCAAATACCAATCCTGAACGGCCATCAAGTCTCAAATTTTGGCAGATTTCGTGGTCGACTTCACGCCAACCCTCGTATCTGAAGTCAAAAAGGAACTTTTGTTAAAATGGGGTACATCATCGGGGGTGGACCCTTTTTACAAATGGCACTTCAAATGTGAAGGGGTCCGAACTAGGAATAGTTTTAAAGCCGCCCACAGGCAATACTATTACGCAATCTATTAAAACTTCTAAGTTGACTAACAATGAGGCCGAGTATGAGGCCATGATTTCATGTCTCAAACTATCTAAGATCTTGGGAGCGGAAGTTATCGAAGCCAAATGCAACTCCCTACTGGTAGTAAACCAAGTGAAAAGAACCTTCGAGGTTCGAGAGGATAGAATGCAAAGGTACTTGGATAAACTGCAAGTGACACTGCACCGTTTTAAAAAATGGACTTTACAACATGTACCTCGAGAACATAATAGTGAACCCTATGCCCTTGAAAACCTGGGATCATCAGCCGAGGATGACGAAATCAGCCTGGGGTCTGTCGTTCAACTCTCAAAATCCGTAATCAAAGAAGGACATGCTGAGATAAACTCCAGAACCCTAAACTGGGATTGGAGGAATAAATATATCCAGTATCTAAAAAACAAAAAGCTCTCATCGGACCCTAAAGAATCGAGGGCTCTACGAACAAAAGTTGCTCGATTCACATTGGCTGAGGATTCAACATTGTACAGGAGGACGTTCGATGAACCGTTAGCAATATGCTTGGGACCAGGGGACACCGATTATGTCCTACGAGAAGTTCACGAAGGTACTTGTGGGAATCACTCTAGTGCCGAATCAATAGTTCACAAAATCATCAGAGCAGGATACTATTGGGATAATATGGAAAAGGACACTAAAGAGTTCGTTCGAAAATGTGATAAGTGTCAAAGGTATGCACCAATGATCCACCAGCCCGGAGAAAAACTTCATTCGGCCCTATCCCCATGGACATTTATGAAATGGGGGATGGATAACGTCGACCCTCTGCCATCGACCCCAGGTAAATCTAAATTCATTTTATTTATGACTGACTATTTCTCTAAATGGGTTGAAGCACAGGTCTTCGAGAAAGTTAGAGAAAAAGAAGTTATAGAATTCATTTGGGATCACATCATATGTCAATTTAGGATACCTACCGAGATTGTATGCGACAATGGAAAGCAATTCATCGGCAGCAAGGTAACAAAGTTTCTCGAAGATCACATAAAGAGAATCTTATCGACACCATATCATCCCTGCGGAAATGGGCAAGCCGAATCGACGAACAAAACCATCATTCAGAATATGAAGGAGAGATTGAACGATGCCAAGGGAAAATGGAGAGAAATTCTACACGAAGTCCTTTGGGCATATCAAACGACGTCGAAGTCCAGTACGGGGGAAACACCGTTCTACTTAGTATACGGCGTTGAAGCTTTGATTTCGTTCGAAGTCGGCGAACCCAGTGCCATATTTTGACACACAACGGAAGAATCAAATCACGAGGCTATGAGTACTAGCCTCGAACTATTAGATGAAAAATGAGAAGCCGCCCTCGTTTGGATGGACGCGCAAAAACAATGCATCAGAAGATATTATAATCGGAGGACCAACCTTCACCACTTCAGAATCGGGGACTTGGTCCTGAGGAAAGTCACCATCAACATCGATAACCTAATGAAGGAAAACTCGGCCCAAATTGGGAAGGACCCTATCAAGTACTCGATATCGTCGAAAAGGGATCTTACAAGCTAGGCACGATAAACGGCGAGCAATTACCAAATAATTAAAATATCTCACTCCTCAAACGATATTATTGTTAAGGTCTCCCTTTTTTATATTTTACACTAACTTATTTTCAGGTGTTCGAGCGAAAGTATCGAAGTTCTCATCAAGCAGGAAGATATTAGGTCGTTAAAGCACACGTTGCACACTTTTTCCCTTCGACCGATTTTTATCCCAAATGGGTTTTTCTGGCATGGTTTTTAACGAGGCAACCATTGTTCGTGTTGACTTATAGTATCGAGGTCTCTTTATAATCAACCTCAAATACTGGGGGCCATCACCCTCGAATGTTATATTTTAAAGGAAAATACTTCATGTCAAAGGGGCCTCGATTGGAAAACTTTGTAATGGTCCAAACAGTCGAATGAATTGTGTTCGTATAGATTAGTCGAGCCCCAATGGCAAAACATGTACGCATGTATGGACTATTCAAAGAAGTACTTTTCCTTATCATATATCTTGTGCCTCAATGAAAATTTTCTACTTAACAAGCTCTGTACTTGTGATTTTTGTGAAAAATGGCTCAAGGGCCTAAATGCAACTACACCTCGAACGATCAACCCCATACTCGGGGACTGCCCTCGAAAATCAACATGTTCGAATTATCTAAACTCGAAACCATAAGACCTCAAAGAGGCAACCCTCGATTTATAGGCCAAGGCCATCATTCTCAAGGGACTAACACTTCGAACAAGTGTGAAATGTTATCGGGAAATAAGCCCAAGAGGCATACCCAAAGGCTACAGCCAAATTAACGCGGCTCAGAGACGTCTGAATCCCGCAATAAAAATAGGCCTTTGAATTCTTTGAAAACCGGTTTAAAAAGGCTACCATCGGCAAATTAATAAAAGGGCTTCGATAATATCAACCCTCGAAATACCTTAAGAGGTATCAAATTATTCAAATACAAACTTTTTCTATGGAACAAAAGGCAAAGGGGTTTCTATCAATATTAAACCCTCAAAAAACCCAATTGGTAAAAAATTCATGTTAAGGCCTAACAAAATTTTTATGCCGAAAAAGGGGGGAAAAGTCATTCTCTTAAGGCCATACGTCCCGATTCAAAGAACCTAAGGGCCATTACATTTTAGAGTTCGAGAACACGTTCTCGCTCAATTCAAACCTAAGGGTTCCACTACTTCGAGCTCGAGTAAAAACTCACTCGACTACTATCTTAGAGTCCGTTCGTAATACAAACCTAAGGGTTCTATTGCTTCGAGTTTGAGTTTTACTTGAATTGGACTATAAAAGCAATATTATTGTGGCTTCGGTGAAGTTGCCCAAATCCGAAGTCTCAAACATATTATTCATGCCACAAAATGTGCTAAAATTTACAAGGCACAAAGCAATTTTGAAGACAAAATATGAGAAGGAATTCAAAAGGGAAATATCTTCATATATATACTTGAACAAAAATATGTACAAAAGACCTACAAAGGTCCTATACAAAAGAAAAGAAAAAAAATACAAGTCCTAGCTAAGCTCGGGGGCGATTCCTTCCTCGGGGCGGCTTCCTCCTCGGGACCCTCTCTGTTATCGGATACGTCCTTGCTGCCTTCATCGTCATCGTCGTCGTTGAAAGAGGCTAGTTTCCTGGCATCAGCTTCGTGCATCTTAGCTTGAGCTATCTCTTCATAAAGGTCGAAGCCTCGATCATGAATCTCCTTGAGGATCTCCCTCCAAGATTGGCACTTAGCCAGCTCAGCAGTCCATTGTGCTTGGTCGGTAGCCTCCCTCAGCTGAGTTTGGGCAGCCTCGACATCAACCAGGTATATAGCCACCGACTTTTCAGCTTGGGCCTTCATTTTTTCGGCCTCTGTTTGGGCCTTAGCCAGTTCGACCTCAAGCTCCTCGATCCTTCTGGCCTGAGCCGAGCACTTCTCCCTATTACTCTAACGTTGAGGCTCGACCGATGACAGTTGGGCCAAAGCAGCTTCTTTCTCCACAGCAAGGTGGTCCATGTGCTCCTTCCACCGACGGCAGTCATCTTTAACTAGATCGACCTCCCCCCGCAACAGCTCGATCTTTTCAATTTTCTGCTGCAATTGAGACATCGAAATGTTAGCCTCCAGCCTTGGATTGAGCCCGTATTTTTTAAAAAGAACAGTTACCTGCTCATTCAACTTGGTCTCCTCCTTACGGTCCTTGGCCAAGTTAGCTCGGAGGTCCTTGAGCTCTTCATCCTTCTGCCCACAAAGGAGTTTGAGAGCATTTCTCTCCTCCGAAATCTTGTGGAGCTCGGCCTCACATTAGTTCAAGTCAGCCCGAGACTTGGAAGAAGCCTATATGAGAAGAAAAATATAAGTTATATTGAAGGAAGGAAAAGAAAAAGAGAGTTACAACAACGAAAATTAACACTTACACGAGATAGAAGGCGTTGGGCCTCTTCAAAGAGGGTAGACACATCATTAAGGTCAGAGGCATCATCGACCCCGGTAAAGAAATCCCCAAGGGGATCCTCTTCATTGGAGACTACGCCTAACTCGAGGGTCCTCATGGCCCGAGCATCTTTTATGGTTTCTTTAGAGAAGGCCGGTAGAGAAGGAGAGTGACCTGCTGTCACTGCCCCAAGCGAATCGCTCGGGGCGCTCTGTTCAGCTCTGGGAGTCTCAAAACCGACCTTCTCCGGTATGTTTGTTGCTGGTCGAGGGACTATCTCGACCTCAGGTGATTCGGGGACTTTGCCCGAATTTTTCTTCGAAGCCTCCTCGTCATGGGGCTGGATCTCGACAACCGTTTCCGGTTTTGAGGGCTTGGCGGCCTCGGCGGTCTTCCTTAGAGACTTACCAACGCCGAGTCATCACCCTCTTCTTCTTCTTCTTTTTCTTCTTCTTCTTCTTCTTCTTCTTCTTCTTCTTCTTCTCTTAACCTTTGGACCGAATTTATGGTGAGAGGAATGATTTTCCTCCTGGTCCTTCGAGCTGGAGCATTTTTGGGCTTGGGGTCCTCAGGCGACGATACCCCCTTCCTCTTATCTTTCCCCGGTTTCGGAACCGGGGACTTAGTATCTTCCTCGCTACTCGGAGGCATCAAAATCGCGTCCTTGTTCAAGCCTTCACAAAAGGAAACTAAGAAGGAAGATAAATATGATCAACGCCTCGGAAATAAGGAAGATAAACTCACCGTGGTTCTTTGCCTCCCATTTGCCTTTTGCCAAGTCATGCCAACAACGCTCGGCATAAGAGGAAGTCGAGGCCCACTTTCAAACCCAGTCCTCGAGGTCAGGAGACACCCGAGGCATCCAGGCAGTCGCTGCACGATGAATGAAGATGTTAAATAAATCACAAAAAAATAAACAGGAACATGAAAACTAATGGGTAAAGTGTTACTTATGCTCGGGGTTCCACTTCTCGGGGAATGGTATTTTGTCCTTTGGGATGAGGTCACAGGTCCTTACCTGAACAAACTGACTCATCCACCCTCGGTATTTGTCCTCATCGATACTAGAGAACAACGCCTTGGTTGCTCGAAGTTGAAGCTTGATCAACCCTTGAAAGATTCGGGGTCGATATAACCTGATGAGATGGTTGAGGGTGAACGACAGCCCCTCGATTTTGCTGGAGAAGAACTGGAGCATGATTACGATGCGCCAGAAGGAAGGATGAACTATCCCGAGGGTCACTTGGTACCTCTTGCAGAAATATGTGATAACTGGATCGAGGGGACACAACGTGAAAGGGTAAGTATAAACACTTAGAAACCCCTTCACGTGGGTGGTAATACTTTCTTCAGGAGAAGGGATCTGTACAACAACTTCGTCCCCCAGTTACAATCCATCTTTACGTCCTCGATATATCCCGTTGTTATCGAGAAGATATATCTCGACACGTGCTCGCATCACCAGGGACCGATGGAGGGTTCTCGACTTTGAAGTCATACTTTAGAACACACGAGCCGGGAATATACTCATTGGGGAGCGGTTCTGCTGGCGTTTTATCACCGACCGGATGGGAAGAAGAAGAAGAAGAAGCCTTTTCCTTTTGTGGAACGGTCTTGGAAGTTTTCGCTATTGATACAAGCAGAAGAAAGAAAAAAGTGTTGAATTCTGATGGTTTGAAATTAACAAAGTTGGCTCAAGCAGTGATGAAAGGGAAGAGATGGAGAGATTTAAAAACTTAGGAGAATTGATGAAGAGGAAATTAAAAGTTTTGATTCAACAAAAGAGTCCATATTTTTAGAATTACAGTGACGGTTCGACGATGCTAGTGGCCGACCGCCCACTGACGCGCATTACTGGTTTGAGAAACTGTACCGACGAGACGTTTCGGTCACTTTCATCGCTTATGTCACGAGGATGACATCACTGTCTATCGAGGTCATAAGAAAATCGAGGCTCAAGTCGTTTCTTATCATTATATTCTAAGAAACGAGGGGACTATCAGTATACGGTAGAAATCGGGGCTACCCGATTTCACTATTTGATCGAGATTAGGATGTTATGTCGAAGAGCTAAGACATCGAGTCAGAAATCGAAGCCTCTTTCCAGATCGATGTCGATATCAATCGAGAACAGAAGAGATAGACTTCGAGTAATATCGGGATAGCTTTATAACGGAAAGGGCGAGATATCCGCGATTGGTCGAGGATCGTGGCGTGAATCTCGGTATGGATCAATTCTATAGCGGTTAATCATATGTTTATACAATTTTGTACTGTAATTAGAAGTATACCTTAATTATGACCCATCTACTATATAAAGAGGAAGTCTATTAATTTGTAATCATCTTGGCTGACTGAGAAAAATATATACAATCATTTCTTTCTTGCTTGTTGCTTACCGTTCATCAAAGTTACTTATTTCTTTACTGTTCTTACAATATCACCTCGAGGTCTCTTCAATTCGAGGTCGAGGCTTTGCTCACACACTGGTTCGATTTATTTTACAATCTCATTCAGTCATTTATTTTCTCACTTATCAATTGGTATTGAACGAAATCAAATATCCATAAAACCACAATATAAGTTTAATTGTTATCCAAATTTTAGAGTAAATAGTGAAAAATAATTTAAAGTAAATTAAAAAATGCAGAGAGTTATTAATGTACACTCAACATTCAACTACAAGTTTTGATCTTGATGAAGAAATTGCTATTGATGTTATAACAGAAGAACGAAATTCACAAAGAAATTAATATGTATAATTGTAATTGTAAATAATATCATATTGATCTTCACAAAGATAGAAACTGAAAGAGAAAAGATTTAGTATTATTTATTCTTCGACTAAAATAAAATATTTTGTGAATCCCTGATTTGATGTGTATTTCTGAAGTTTTTCATATTTTATATTATTTTATTCCTCCTATTGTTTTAAAAATAGAAGTCAAATAATATTTTACCCTAAAATAATTAGTATGAGCTAGTTTGCTCATGATAAAGCATATTTGAGATAAATTCCAACTTAAGGCAAAGTTTTTCGGACAAATCTGAATTAATCTATTAACGATAAGGGTATATTAAAGATGAAATTTTAAAATAAAGGGGAAAAATTCAAAAATAACCAGATTTACAAATGATCATTAAAAAATAATCACAATTTTCAAAAGTAATCAAAATTTAGTCACTTTTCATGTAAAGATAAATTTGAACGAAAATAATGTTCAAAATCCGAAAAATACTCCAGCATAATATAGAGTTCCAACATAAGTATACTAGAACTCCAGTATATCATATTGGAGTTCCAGCAAAGCATATCGGTCCAGCATTATATATTGAAAATTTATACACATGTGCTCGAATCTCTATTATATTATGTTGAATTGGTTGGCCCGTACTATTTTTACCGTATAAAGGCGTATTTACTCTAATCTAATGTGAAAACCAAGTAAAGGCACATAAACGACCTTGACGAAGCAAGTAAAGTTAAGTCCGGTTTTGTTGCACCTCCTTTTATGAACCTCTATTTTTCCCCTAAGAGAAGCTTTTCAACAATTTCTACGTCCAAATTTCAATTATCTGCATCACCTCTTTCAAAGGCTTCTCCCATTCGTCCAGGTACATTTCATTCTTCATTATATACCATTTCATTTCATTTCATTTCATTTCATTTCATTTCATTTTACTCGATATTACTTTTAATTGGCGTTGAAATTCCTTTTGTTTGGTGATTTTGTTAATTCGTTAAAGTCAATTTGATCATCTTTTAAGCTCAACCCAACTCGATTAATTTATTCTTTTGAATTGCACGAAAATACTGCAAATTGGAATAAAAATTTATCGTTCGGGTCCGAAAATGGAGTCCTATGGGAGGCTAAAACCCCATAACAGGCATTCCATGACGCGAACTAGACACTGGATAAATAAGGGCACTCCGGTGCAAAAAGCGCCCCACATTCACGTAGGGTCTTGAGTAGGCCGAGCTAGCCTTGCGGTTGCGGGTCCGGCATAACCCACTAGTTTTGGTCCCAAACCTGCATCTGTTTTAAGAAATGCATTGCATTATATACAAATTATTAATTCAGAACCCTTGAAAGGACTAAAATTTTGAACCCACAAGCTTCATCCTGGCTCCGCCTCTTACCTTGGTCTAAGCATTAGTGGCGGATCGACGGCTCAAACCCGTAACCTATAGGTCATATGGAGATAATTTACCTATAACCTATGTATAACCTATAGGTCCTATGGAGACAATCTTACTGTTGCTCCAAGGCTCTCATTCAATTCCGGACATTGGATGCTTGAAGAAAAGAAGAAGAATTCACCTAGTAACAAAATGGTGATAAGATGCATCAATATTGATCAAAATTCCTTTCCGAGAACTCCATACATTTTGGATTATTTGCTGTCAATCCAGAGGTCTATGTTTTATGCATTTGTGTCTGATAATATATGAGTTTCTTCATCTGAGAAAGTTTAATTTTTTTTTTTACGGTTTGTTTGATATTTGACAGTTAATGGTTAAACGGAAGATGGGTAACGAGGTGGAAAGTCTTGAAGAGGCTTTGAATGCTCGTGTGTCATATGAAAGCGAACCGTTTTGTGCTTCAAATTCAAAGGAAGGGAAGCCAAAGAGATTGTGGAAGAAGGTGAAGTACCAGCTGGTGGAATATCATTCTTTGCCTGGTTATTTGAAAGACAACGAATTCATTCTTGGTCATTACCGGTGCGAATGGCCATTGAAGCAGGCGTTGCTCAGTGTTTTCACAATTCACAATGAGACCCTCAATGTTTGGACGTAAGAATTCCCATCCTTGGCTTTCAAGAAAAATCTTTACATCGCATTATATATAGCTTGCAGTAAAAGAGTTAAGAAATTTATTGGTACTTAGGCACAAGTGATGATGTATATTGCGCATAAACTCTAGGTAGAGGTCTTGAATTTGAAATATATATGCAAAGTTTCTCAGAAAGAGCCAATTAAGGTTCTCTATTTTTTCATGGAAAATTCATGGTACATACATTAATATGATGACATTCAGTATCTCCCACAGCCTTATCCGCTACCTTCTATGACATGGTTAATCAAGGATCCAATAGAGAACTTTTCAAGGATACAATATTTAGCAACTGTGTGGTTACTCCAGTGAGCAATCATTCGACTGAGCATAATAGCAATGTGTTGCAACACTTTCAAGGATTTGCGCATGAGTCCTGTTGGTAGCATGAATTTTTGCAGATTTGTACATACCTCCTCTTGTGTAGTCGTATTCAGGAAAGTTACTGGCAAGATGGTCTCCAGCTTGAGTCTCTGGATGTTTACTAGTCTATAGCTTCTATAAGCAGAAATTGTTCATTATGCTTGTTTTTGGAAATTTTACATCCTATAGCAAAGGTATACACCCTATTTATTATAAACCAAAACCATTTTAAAATATTATTTTCTAAAGCTACCTTTTTATTTTATAGCAAAATAAGTATTTATGGTATATACTACAATTGAGGCATGAAATACGCTATTTTATTTCCTCTCTCTTTCTTTCAGTTAACACACGATTCTCTCTCAGAATTTTTCTTCTTTCTCTCTCTCTTCCTTCTCTCTCTTCGAGCAAAATAGGCCGAATCATAGATACACAAACGAGAAACAAATCATGAAAAAAAGCCTAAAATTCTCAAAATCAAAACTCATGAAAGTAAACCTATAATAAAAAAAGGAAGCAGAAATACCTTGGGCGACAAAGAGATTAAAGAGAAAGAGGGATTCCTAGCGCGGTAAGTTAGAGAGAAAAGAGGAAGAAGCGGTCGAATTGGAAGCATCACAAATTGTAGTGGAAGAGGTAGTGAAGCGATACAAGGAGTCTTGGCCGGAAAACGCCATCTCCGACGAACTTTCTTCTCTTCTTTGCTATTTAGTCACATACAATGATACAAATACATTGTATTCTATACAAATTCACTCAAACACATTGTATTTTTGTAGAAATATTTGCCATACTCTTGTATTCATGCATAGTGTTCATATAGTACGCATTAATACATGATATAAACATTGAAATACACTGAATACAAACATTAAAATAGAATAGAATATAAACAGTGAATATATTTCATTTTAAAATACAGTGTAATACAGTAAAATACACTGAATAGAAATAGAAATACAGTGAATACAATCAATGAAATGTACTGAATACTGCAGTAATAACATGTATTATGAATAACTAAAATACTGTTAATACAAATACATTTGAATACACTAAATATAAAATAGCAAATACAGTTAATACAAATATTGAATCTAATGAATGCAACTATAAAAAAATATTGAAACACACTAAATACAAAAGTTATATACAACTGAAAAATCATTCTAATTAGTTGTGTTGATAATGAGGCATGTTAGAATTGAATTTTGTTGAGTTATATTAGGAGTGTATCGCGCTAATTGTTATTATTTCCGTTATTAGACAATTGGACATACCTATTCTTATAGTCGTTACTGTATTCATGAATACATGACGCGAATACATGTTAATTCATGCGCGTACGCCCTGATTTTAGGCGCTTTTTTGCTGCTGTATTCATGAATACATGGCGCGAATACATGCGCGTACAACTGGACTGCCCTGATTTTTAGGCTCTTTTTGCTGCTGTATTCATAAATATAGCAGCGCGAATACACTAACGTAACAACGGAATAGTAGCTATAGGAAGTAATTATGCATATGGTAGCTATAGAAAGTTAATAGCCACTAAACAATAGTCAGTTTCTGAAAATTCCTTTTTATCTTTCTAAATAGGCATGAGAATGCGAAACTTACAAAGTAGTGGTAGTATTAAGTTAATTTCTGTAGATGGCTGTAATATCAACCAGAAAAGATGATCTTGCCGTGGATTTGCTGTTTAGCCAAGGACGAGGATTTCATGGACCGGAAAGGTAGTCAACTTTTTCTTTTCGGAAAGGGCTAGCCTAGAGATAGTTATAACAACATTTGTTTAATGCCACTCATATAAATAATGCTTGGCTACTATGTTCCCAAGGATAAGAATCCTATTTAACTGATCCACTTAATAGGTCAAAACTTTTCGTTAGTTCTTAAAGGATTGGGTAAAGGGTTCAGTAAATGGAGAATAACAGTTAGAAACATCTTTCCAATAAAGATCAGTGTGATTTTGTTAGTATTTGTTTACTTTTCTGCTTTCTACTTCACTCATAATATCCTGGTTTAACTTGAGGAGGAAAAATGAAAAACCAAGAAGAATTCCTTTTTGAATCTTGATTTCCTCTGTTTGTTGCAGGCATTTGATGGGGTTCATTCTCTTCCTAGTGCTGACCATTTATACTGCAATGAAGGTCCCAGATATTGTGGATCTTCAGACTTTACAAAATCTCCCCGAAAAGCTTAGGAAGGCTGATCTACACAAATTACAAGCAGAAATTTTACCTTGTATTCCTTCTTTGCCGCATATGCCTGATTTGCACAAACTTCGAGAGGATTTGCTGCAACTCCTATCTAACTGTCTACCTGAGCGATTTTCCAACAGCAACCGTGTTGATGTTGGTGTTTTGGTATTCCTTCCTCCTCTTTGTTAGAAAAATTGTCGCTTGGGATTTTTTTCTTTTATGTAAGCTTAAACATCACTAAATGTTCAGCTATATCTATGCTATACTTCTATTCTTTAGTCTGCTTTCATATTCTTGATCCCAGATTGTGCCTTGCCATTTACAATTTATGTCATTAATGGTGAATGTAGTTATGCTTAGCGAGAATTTCTTATTTCCGAGTAAGATAGTTCGTAAATTACTAATTTCTGCTGAATCATGCCTTTTCTTCGCTGCTAAATGATTTGCTTCATTCCTCTTCTTTCGTTTATCTAATTGTTTAAGCCTCTGTATCCAAGATCAAAATGTAAAATTTTCAACATTAAAAAGAAAAAGATGATCAGAGTGGAAAAAATTTACTTTACTCGTGGGGAAAGGGGAAACTTAAGTGCTGCTTCATGCACGTTAAGTATGGGTTGCAGTTTCAAACCTTTACAATTACTTTTGTTTCATTTGAACGGTTAAAAAACATAAAGAGTTTCGTTACTTTCATTCAGTTGTCAGTGTCTCATCTTCTCTAAAGCTTCAGTTTGAGGTCTTTATTCTTGTTTAGCGTTTTTAGAGATTAAGAAACCTATTGACATATAGCGAAAAGACCTTGTTTTTCTGTAATTGGAATGCCAATGGATTGTTTACCACTAAGTACTGGGCGTGAAAAGGGGAGAAAAAGTTTATACTGGAACATCTGTAGATTTTCCAAGGAGAAGTCTCTATGTAACTTGTATCTCTACTTATTTGCTTTGTACCCTTAATCTCTGAAGAAGACTCGATATCAAGTTTGTTTTACTGAATGGATTACTTAAATACCATTGAGTACATTGCACCTTCTATGGGTAGTCCCTTTTTGTTGACTGTGCATATCTCCACAAATTCCCTCCGCTTTGTTAATAGGTTGATGCAGGCAATCTTTAAGTTTCTGCATGTGAGCAAAATGTGAAGAAGCTAATAAAATGATTGTGTGATAATGATATGATATTGTCAAAAAAGCTGACCTCCAAAGAGACATATTAATCAGTTTCATTTGGAAGTTTCCTTTAGTCAAACCTGCTCATTGGTAAGTGATGAACAATATAGTAATGACTACTCTTCCAAAATTACCAAGACAAGATTTAGGTTTCAATCATGGATATTACGATGTCAATATGTCTATTTGTGTAATCCTATTACTTGTACAACAATTGCTAAGTCTTGGATTATGAGGCCCTTGCTAGCCTCGATCAATATTCTATATTAGAGTTGAAATAATTGATTAGGCCATTTTCTCCTATTTTAATGCTGGTAAATGGATAGGATTGAATGGCCTAGTCACCGAGTGTTCCGCAGGTGTCTTTTCCATTTGTTCTGACTGTCATTTATTCACCCTGATTAGGTCTCTTTTTTCACTGAGCGAATGTCTGTTTCCTGAAGAACATGCTGGTGTGCAACAAATGAACTGTTTCAGAAGTCATTAGTAGTGGAAATCTTTTGATTGATACCAGAATAGACACAGAAAACCATTTATTTTCCAGCCATCATTTCTGATTGATATCTTTTATTGAGCTGATTTCTCATCTCGGGGCAGAATTAATCTGATTAGGTGTAATCAGGGTAGTTTCTCTTGGATTTCATAGTGGTAGATGAACTGAATAGCCTAGTCGCGTGGTATTTCCTTTGTTTGTCATCCATATGATCACGCTGAGATTTTCTTGGTTATGGAATCCTTCTGTATGGATAGTAAATTCAGAAAAGAAATATTTTCCTGACTATTATTTGTGACTGATATTTCTCTTATTCAAATTGGTGCAGCGTAGTATGAAGGAAGATGTTGCAAACATGATAGTACCATTGCTAGTGAAACCGATAACGCGGTGGCCATTCTTTGCCTTTCTTGGTGGAGCAATGTTTTGCTTATTAGCAAGCAGCACTTGTCATTTACTTTCTTGTCATTCAGAGCGTTTATCGTACATTATGCTGAGGCTCGACTATGCTGGTATTGCTGCCTTGATATCAACTTCATTTTACCCTCCCGTCTATTATTCCTTCATGTGCTACCCTTTTTTCTTGAACCTCTACTTGGGATTTATTACTGTCCTGGGAATTGGCACAATGTTGGTTTCTCTCCTTCCTGTGTTTCAAAAGCCAGAATTTCGAAGCCTTCGAGCAGGGCTATTTTTCGGGATGGGCATGTCAGGTGTGGCACCTATTCTACACAAGTTGGTTCTATATTGGAACCAACCCGAGGCCCTTCATACTACCGGCTATGAAGTTTTGATGGGCGTCTTTTATGGCGTTGGAGCATTGGTATATGCGTTAAGAGTTCCAGAAAGATGGATGCCTGGGAAATTTGACATTGCTGGCCATAGCCACCAACTATTTCATGTACTTGTGGTGGCAGGGGCTTATACACATTATTGTGCCGGATTAATTTATCTGAAATGGCGTGACCAGCAAGGGTGCTAAGGGACACCAAAGAAGGGGAAGAACTGGTCAGGGATTTAATGACATATTAGGTTCATGTAAAATGTATATAACTATAGTGGGGGTGAGGGGAATGCCCTTCCCTTTATTGTTGAACTATGTTGAATAATGACTAATTTTGTAACTATCCTGAAATGTAAGCTGCTGAACGACTTCGTATATAGTTACTTTGCCTTAGCTCTGATTAAAAAAGCAAGTAATTCTAAAGTCATAAAAAGAGAAAAAAAATGTTTGAATAAAAATATTTTTAAAAAGCCATCATGGAAAAAGTTATAGATGTGAAACTAGAAGCTTTGCATAATTGGATAACAGCCAGTTGGTGTATCTTATTTTTGCCATAGCGAGCTTTTGCCTGCAGGAAAACTAAAAAGAGGGATAAAAAACAGTAAGATCACGTTTGAAATATATCTCATTCAATTGCTCTCGTTGAGAGTCGAACTCAAGACCTCCCGCTTACTAAACGGGTGCTCTAACCAACTGAGCTACGAGAGCTATTTGTTTCCTTACCCAATATTACTTTACAAAACAAAACTCCATTGCTACCATATATATGACTCCATCTAGTCCTATTTACTCATCAGTTTAACTTTTTTTGCATATCATCTAAATTAATCATAATTTAAAATAAAAACTCTTTTCAGATTATTTTGAAAACATTTAAAAGCAAGGGACCACCTATTCGTTTCAGAAAATTGGAATCCGAGTTTTTAATAACTCTTTCCTAAAAGTTATTCTCTAGAAGCATATTTTCATAATCAAATTCGATCTAAAAGTCCTACTATAAGAAGAAGACGAAGAGAACTTTTTTTTTTAATACGTCCTAAAGTCGCAAAATCAATATTCTGATTTGTTTAATTTTTTCCTTAACATTTGTGATATTAATTATGTCCCCATTAAACGTAAGCAGTAAGTAAGGGGAAATTCCAAGCATTGTCATGTAGAGGCGGATCCAGGATTTAAATCGTATGGATTCAACATTTGAAGTTTTTAGCATAGAACACATTATATATTTAAAGTTATGGGTTCATATGTAGTATTTTTATAATTTTAACGATTTTTTACATATAAACTTTTATTCCACATCAAAAATTATGAATTTAATTGAACCCGTCTACCACGCACTACATTACATCCGCCGCTGTTGTCATGTGTCCTACACTATTGACATGTTCTGCTTTTGGCAAAGTGAAGGGAATATATATGCTTTTCTGTTTAATGAATGGAACAAAATCGTAATAGAATGATTTGCTTCAAATGCCAACAATTTAAGGGCTACTTTGCATGCAGGCATACGTTAGAGCCAACACTAAAAGCCAATAATTAGGGGTCATGATTAGGTACAGTATAAAATTATGCTATCTTTGTTCTTGTTCAGCAATTGCATGGAGGATATTATATACTAATTCCAATGCGTACAGACATAGTAATAATAATATTTACAATTGTTGTCACTCGAGTCCGATTAATTGCATTAAAATCTGATTATACTAATTTAAATCCAGCAGTTGTTGTATACCATATTAATATACTGTAGTTAAGTTATAAATTGAAGTGAAAATACATACTCTATAAATTGAAGTGAAGATACATACTCTCTTCATTCACTTTTACTCGCCCACAATGTTAAAAATATATTTTCAATTATCTATTTTAGCAAATCAAGAGAAAGACAAACTTTTTTAGTGAAATACAAAATTCTGGATAAACATAGTTAGTGTTACTAAACTACCCTTAATTAAATATTGCAGCATAGTTAATGTGAGGAGTAAAAGAGTTTTTAGGTGTCATGACCCAAATCCAACTGGTCGTGATGACACCTAATCCAACCCGCTAGGTAAGCCAGTTATCAACTATCGAATTCCAATGAAATTTAACAAGACAATTAAGTAAAAGAAAATATCTACATCTTATACATTCTTCAAGGACTGGTAGTACAAATAATGAGCCTCTAAGATTAAAATATACAAATATGGTATGAAATAAATACAAAGCTTTGAGTCGCCGAGCGGAGATTTTGGGGAGTTTAGCATATCTTCCAGCAGTAGAGAGACCCTTAGCATTAGATGTTCAAGCCTTAGCCAGCCAGTTTGTGAGATTGGATATTTCTGAGCCGAGTCGAGTGTTGGCTTGTGTGGTTTCTCGGTCTTCTCTTTATGATCGTATCAGGGAGCGTCAGTATGATGACCCCCATCTGCTTGTCCTTAAGGACACGGTCCAGCACAGTGATGCTAAGGAGGTCACTATTGGGGATGATGGCGCATTGAGGATGCAGGGCAGGCTATGTGTGCCATTTGCATGAGTTGATTCTTCAGGAGGCTCATGGCTCGCGGTACTCTATTCATCCGGGTGCCGCGAAGACATATCAGGACTTGAGGCAACATTACTGGGGAAGGAGGATGAAAAAGGACATAGTGGAGTATGTGACTCGGTGCCTAAATTTCCAGCAGGTGAAGTATGAGCATCAACGGCCGGGTGGGTTGCTTCAGAAGTTAGAGATTTCGGAGTGAAAATGGGAGCGGATCACTATGTATTTCATTGTTGGACTCCTACGGACTCAGCGGAGGTTTGATGCAGTTTGGGTGAATGTGGATAGGCTGACCAAGTCAGCTCATTTCATTCCTATGATGACTACATTTTCTTCCGAGCAGATGGCTCGAATTTGCATCTGCTAGGTCGCCAGGCTTCATTGTGAATCGGTATCTATCATCTCCGACCGGGGTACGCAGTTTACACCACGATTCTAGATGGCTGTAAAACATGATTTTGGTACTCGAGTGGAGTTGAGCACATCATTTCACCCTCAGACGGACGGACAGTCCGAGCACACTATTCAGATATTATAGAATATCCTCCGTGCGTGTGTGATGGAGTTTGAAGGGTCGTGGGATTAGTTCTTGCCACTTGCGGAGCTTGCCTAAAATAATAGTTATCAGTCGATCATCAAGATGGCACCATATCAGGCTCTGTATGGTAGGCGATGTCGGTCCCTAGTATGTTGGTTCGAGCCGGGCGAGGCCAAATTATTGGGTACATACTTGGTCCAGGATGCCCTGGATAAGGCGAAGATGATTCAGGATCGACTTCGAACATCCCAATCCAAAAAAAAGTGTTATGCGGACCGGAAGGTTCGTGAAGTAACATTCATGGTTGGAGAGCGGGTCTTGCTCCGAGTATCTCTTATGAAGGGTGTTATGAGGTTTGGAAAGAAGGGCAAGTTGAGTCCAAGGTACATTGGTCCTTTTGAGGTTTTGAGGTATGTTGGGGAGGTTGCTTATGAGATTGGCATACCTCCCAGCTTAGCAGGGGTTCATCCGATATTCCACGTGTCTATGCTCCGGAAGTATCATGGTGATCCATCTCATGTATTGGATTTCAGCTCAGTCCAGTTGGACAAGGATCTATCTTATGTTGAGGATCCAGTGGCTATTTTGGACAAACAGGTCAGAAAGCTAAGGTCAAAGAACATTGCATCAGTAAAGGTTCAGTGGAGGGGTCAGCCGGTCGAGGAGGTGACTTGGGAAACCGAGCATGATATGCATAGTCGTTGTCCTCATCTTTTTATCGCTTTGGGTATGTCTCTATACTCGTTCGAGAACGAATGATTGTTTTAAGAGGGGGAGAATGTAACGACCCTACCGGTCATTTTAAGAGTTATTACTCCGATCCCCTATTAACTGCTTCCCCCATATCTATTTATGCTATTGTGACTTGCCGGGAGGTTTCATTTTGGTTGTTTTTGGAGTGTTTTGGGACACTTAGTCCCTATACGGATGTTCAAGCCTTAGGATTTAGATCGTAGTTGGAACTATGTGAAGACGATTCCAGAATAGAGTTTCGTCGGTTCTGTTTGCTCCATCAGGTGATTTTGGACTTAGGGGTGCATCCAGATTGAGTTTTGAAGGTCTTTAGCTGATTTAGGCTTGAAATGGTGAAAGTCAAAATTTTGGAGATTTTGACCGGTAGTGGACTTTTCAATATCAGGGTCGGATTCCAATTTCAGAAGTTGGAGTAGGTCCGTATGGTTGAATATGACTTGTAGGCAAAATTTGGGGTCAATCGGACGTGGTTTGATAGGTTTCGACATCGATTGTCGAATTTGGAAGTTTCAAGTTCTTTAAGTTTGAATTGGAGAATGATTCGTGATTTAACGTTGTTTGATGTGGTTTGAGGGCTCTACTAAGTTCGTTTAATATTCTAGGACTTGTTGGTATGTCTGGTTGAGGTCCCGGGGGGCCTTGATCTGATTTCGGATGGTTAACGAACCTTTTGAACTTAAGAGAAGATTGCAGATTTTGCTGAAGTCTCCAGCTCTGGTTTCCTTCTTCGCGTTCGCGAGGGAGGTGCCGCATTCGCAAAGAGAAGCTGGGACATGTTGTTCTTCGCGTTCGCAAATATTGGGACGCGCCCGCGAAGGTTCGACTTTTAGTGTATCGTTAACACGTGAAGGACATCACATTCGCGTAGAGGGAGTGGAGCAGCTGGGGACCCCAAGGATTTGTTCTACGCGTTCGCGTACAGGAGACCGCATTTGCTAAGGGTCTGTCAAGTGAAGCTACACGTTCGTGAGAGGACACTCGCGTTCGCGAAAGAGGAATTTTGATCAGTGAATTTTTGTTCTTTGCGGACGCGAGGAGATGGTCACGTTCGCGAAGAATGAGTACAGGAGCAGTTGTACACATTCGCGTAGAGGGAGTGGAGCAGCTGGGGCCCCAAGGATTTTTTCTATGCGTTCGCGTACAGAAGACCGCATTTGCTAAGGGTCTGGCAAGTGAAGCTACGCGTTCGTGAGAGGACACTCGCGTTCGCGAAAGAGGAATTTCGATAAGTGAATTTTTGTTCTTTCGGGACGCGAGGAGATGGTCACGTTCGCGAAGAATGAGTACCTCGACAGATTTAAAAGTTCAAAATCGAGGGTTTATGTCATTTTTCACCAGTTGGACTTGATAGCTCACAATTTGGCAATTTTTTTAGGGATTTTCAAGTGGGTGTTTGGGGTAAGTGATTCTTACCTAGTTTTGGTTAATTCCCATGATTATGTCTTTAATTTCATCATTAAATTAGTGATTTGGGGTGGAAAATTGAGGAAAATTTTAGAAAATTTCTAGGCCGAATTTTGATCGAAATATTGGTATCGGATTTGATAATTTTTGGTACGAGTGAACTCGTGAGTGAATGGGTGTTCATATTTTGTGACTTTTACCCGATTCCGAGACGTGAGCCCGAGGAGGTTTTTAGGGCGATTTTCCAATTTCTTGCTTTAGCTTTGATTTTATTAGCTAGATTAGTTCCTTATAGTTATATTTATGATATGTAATTAATGTTGGCTAGATTTGGGCCACTCGGAGTCGGATATTTGTTGAAAGAGCACTGTTACGGATTGATTGAGCTTGGTTCGAGGTAAGTGGTTTGCCTAACCTTGTGGGGGGGGGGGGGAACTCCCCTTGGGATTAGGTATTGTTTTGATGTGTAAGCGTCGTGTACGTGTGGTGTCGAGTACGTACACAGGCTAATTATTGTAAAAACCCAATTTCTGCTAAGTAATAACTTGTTTCCTTCTTATTTGAGTCAGATCAGCATGTGTAGTATCCTATTAGATTAGAATAGCATGTTTACTTGCCTTAATTGTTTATCTGAACTCCGTGCAGCATGTTAAGTGAATTTCCTGTGTTTTCCTTTACTTGTATTTAGTCTAAATTGTAGGGCTTCGTGTTGTAGCTATTAAATGCTATTGTTTGAGCTGTGTATTTACTTTTGGGACAACGGAACGATATTTTGGATCCTCCTGCACTTTGGGACTACCAAATGGTATTCCGGGAGATTTTCATATCTTGCATATTTACTTTGGGACTACGGAACGGTATTCCGGGAGATCCCGCTACACATTTACGTTTGGGACTACGAGACGATATCTCAGGAGCTCCCCTGTTGTCATCTCTGTGTACTAAGCTATTACCTTTCTGTGATTTCATTCTTGTCAAATTTCAATCTTTATTTTACTGCGGTATTTCACTCTGCCTTGTTTTTATTATGTATATACCAATAGGGCCCTGACCTAACCTCGTCACAACTCGACCGATGTTAGGCTTGGAACTTACTGGATACCGTTGTGGTGTACTCATGCCTTTTCATGCACATATTTTTTCATGTACAGATCCAGGTTCCTCCTACCAGACTCGTTCTTAGTTGCAGTAGTTGTTGTTTCGGAGACTTCAAGGTACATCTGCCCGTGCTCGCAGATCCTCAGAGTCCCCCCTCTATCCCCCTATGTTAATTCTTCTCTTATTTCTAGAGACATTGATGTATAGAACAGTTAGAACTTCGTAGAAGCTTGTGACTTATGGTGTTCTGGGTCTTGGGAGTGTTATGTATATTTCGAGAGTTGATTATTGTATATGCCGAACGACATCTCCATTGCTTATTTAAAATATCTGTTGTTGTTAGTTGTTAACTTTTATGTTTTTTTTTCCATCTCATTTCCGCAAAGTGTTAGACTTACCTAGTCGTAGAGACTGGATGCTGTCACGAACATTCACAGAGGGAGAATTTGGATCGTGACATGGGTATTGACAGATTTACCTTCTAATACTAAACTTATTGGGTGTAAATGTATTTTTAGAAGAAAATACAGTACTGATGGTTCTCACCAAACTTTTAAAACTAGACTAGTAGCCAAAGGATTTAGACAATAGACAGGAGTAGATTATTTTGGCAGACATGCTTCTGTGGCCATGATTATCTCAATAAGAGTATTGTTTGCTTTGGCGACGACATTTTTAAATGGTGATCTTGATGAAGAAGTTTATATGGAGCAACCCGAAGGGTTTATGCTTCCTGTAAATGAGAAGAAATTTTGTAAATTAGTTAAGTCTTTGTTTGGATTAAAACAAGCTCCAAAACGATAGCATGAAAAATTTGATAGTGTTATATATCAAATGGTTTTAAACAGAACGGAGTAGATAAATGCATTTATTCCAAATTCACAAAGGATTATGGAGTGATAGTATATCTTTATGTTGATGACATGCTAATCATAGGAACTAATATGCAAGGCATAAATAAAAATAAGAAGTATTTAACTTCTCAATTTAAAATGATGGATTTGGGAGAAGTTGATACTATCTTAGGTATCAAAGTTCAAAGATATAGTGGGGGTTTTACTTTATATCAATCTCATTACATTGACAAGGTTCTTTCCAAATTTAATCTTTGGGTATTAAAGAATTTAATACTCCAGTTGATGCTTCTAGAATGATGGTTGAGCAACCCCGAAGATCTGTTAGTCAATTAGACTATGCTAGTGCAATTAGTAGTTTAAAGTATGCTATGCACCCCACTAGGCCAGATATTGCCTTTGCGATTTGTAAATTGTCAAGATACACTCAAAATCCGATGATGAGTATAAAAATACTTTAATGAAGAAGCATGGTTCGGTTTAAGAACTAAAGAATTCCGTGTTAAGGACTTGGTTAAATCTTCATCTATGTAAACACAAGAAGTGGTGCCGCTTCAACCAAATTTTGAAATACAAAACTTGATAGGTGTTTATGAATTCATGAAGTAGCACAAGGCCATAATCGGGTGCTAAATCTCACGGTGAACGAGTTGTCGAGTTGGTACGATTTATGTGTATAGAGCTTTTCCGTCTTGTTATATATGAATTGTGATTTGATAGAACTTAATCTAACCATCAATTTCGACGAGGTCTTGAATAGTTTATACAAGCAATAGGTTTAATTCGAAAGATACCTATTATATGCATGAATCTTATAAACAAACATCAATCACTAATTAAGTAGGGGATTGTAAGATTAATTAGTGTTTGATGGGAGTATTTGAGAAGATGTTGTTTTTTCCTCATTGATAAAAGAAAGGAAGGAGTGTTTAAAAGTACTTCTTTGTCTTATATAGTATAGTTTGAATATTTTAAAGGATGTTTTGGGTAAAAATTACACGGGGTAACCTATTTGGTCGCCCCCATTTAACCTATACCCATATTTTTAAAATTATTTAACCTTTACCCTAATTTTTACAAGTTCAGACGCCTCCTTCTTCCTGCTACCTGTGCGCTCATTTCATCCTCCTTTCTTGATAGTAGTCTTCCAAGTTGGTGGGACGCGAAACTCATGTATCATCCAATCAGTTTTTGTGCCTTTCCCAGCACTTCCTCGATAATATACCAAACATTTTTTGAGGCCAATGATGCAATCGTGATTTTGTGATTTGGTAGTAGAATAAACAAGCTTGTCAATCCTAGTTTCTTTCCAGAATCATGATCTTGTTACTCTATTTGGTCTTACACTGTTCTTGTATTTAATCTCCAAGAATGCGGAAGTTCAGCAAATATAAACAAAAACTTCAGCTCGTATAATGTTGAAGTTCAGCAAATACAAAACAAACTTCAGCCCTGAAGTTCATCACAAACATAACAAAGCTTCAGCTAAAAACATGCTGAAGTTCAGCAAATATAGAACAAACTTTAGCTAAAACATGCTGAAATTCAGCAAATATAGAACAAAACATCAGCTACTAGAATGCTTAAGTTCAGCAATTACAAACAAAAACTTCAGCAAATAGAGAACAAAACTTCAGCTACTAGAATGCTTAAGTTTAGCAATTACAAACAAAAACTTCAGCCAACACTTGGTTCATCAATTTGCTACTTCAGGCCCGTCTACTAGAATGCTAAAGTTTGCGTGATTGCCTTTGCTACTTCAGGTCCGTATGCTTGAAGTTATGCGAAAAAGTGGGTACGCTTGCAATTTTTTTTGCAAAGCGGGTATAAGTTAAAACGTGACCAAAAAGCGGGTATAGATGCAAATGCCCCGTGTTTTGGAGAAAAATTAAAAGTTTGACTATATTATTAATAGTCAAGATTGGGAACTTGGGGTAATTGGGCTTTGGGCCTATTAAGTAGTCAGGAGTTAATTTTTAGTCACCTATTATTTTTATTAATTAATTTAAAACGTTTTAAAATTAAATTTCAGAAAACGTTTTTAGTGTGACTATTGGTTTTAAAAGGTGCCTAATATGAAAAGATGAGCTTGATAATTCCAACAGACTCCTAGAGGTATTATAAATACCTATATCGTCTCCAAAAAGAAGTCATCCGAAAATTTCCATCTCTGTCTCTTCTAATTATTTTCTATGACTCACAAATACTTTGTTCTTGTGGGAAATTCGAGTTAATTGCTAAAATTTGAATTTAAGAGGCTTCGTAAAATCCGGGGGGAATTTTGCTATTATCCTTACAACACAAAATGGGAAGATTAAATTCTTTAAGGACAGTGATTACACAATCGAAGCTAGATTAGTTTAACCAATTATTTTCTAACAAGTAACAGATAAATGAATAAGTTATAATTAAGTTCATAACGTGTTTTTCTCGTGACCACAAAATGCTAATGTAAACAGGTTCTTACAATAACCTTAAGATCAATACGGCAAACATTATTATAGACATATGAGGTGGGTTCGATATAACGAAAAATGTTTTCGGTGGAAAATGTATTCTTGGAAAATAAGTAGTAATTTTATTTATTTTTTAATATTTGATACACAAATTAAGAAAAATAACTTCTCAACAATATTCATAAATAATTTAGATATAATAAACATGAAGCCATAAAACTTTCGAAAATTAAATTTGAAATTTGAAATTACAAAAAAAAAGAAAAATACTTTTTTTGGTGCGGGGTGGGATGTGGGAGGGTGGGGGGTGCAGAAAAACGAAAAAAAATAGAAATTTAAAATTACAAAAAAAATATAAGATAAAAAAAATAATCTTTTATGCGGGGGTGTGGGCAGTAGGGTGGGTGGTAACGGAAAAACTGCAATTTAAAAAAACAAGAAGCCTTTTTGGAGAGAGGGGCGGGGTGGGTTGGTGACGGTGGGGAAAGTTGAGAAGAAGTTTTGAAAAATATTTTCCTTCTCTTGATAAGGAAAACATTTTCCTCCAATTAAAAGAAAATGAGTTCGTAAGAAAAATATTTTTCCAAAATATTTAAATCAACAAAATATGAAAAAATTTAAAACTATTTTCCAAACACACCCATGATAGGTGATAACTTATAACTATAAGAAAGAAATAATTGATTATCTAACATAAAGCGTATCTTTATCATTTACACGTTGTGATTGAAAAAAGAACACTACCATATTCCGTAATTAATACTCCCTTCGATCTCAAATAAGTGATTTTTTTATTGTTTTTACACAGATTAAGAAAATCGTCTTTTAATATTAATTAGTAATGAAATGACCATATTAACCTTTACTATCTCTTCACACAAACTCCTAACACATACTCCAACACTATTTACTCCAAGGGCAATGTAGGAAAAAAATAATTAATTCATTCTTAAAATCTGAAAAAGTCACTTATTTTGGACCACAAAAAAAAATTAAAACAACAACAACAAACCCAGTTTATCGCAACATGTGGGATCTGGGGAGAGTAGTCTGTACACAGACCTTACCCTTACCTTAGGGGTGTTCATAAAAATCCAAAAAATCGAACCAAACCGAAATCAAACCAAACCGATCAAAAAACCCGATACTTTTTGGTTTGGTTTGGTTTTGGTTTTGAATTTTAAAAACCGGTCAAATTTGGTTTGGTTTTGGTTTTAATAAAAAAATAACCGAACCAAATCGACTATAGGTAGCTATTTCAAATTTATTATTACACCTATATATATGTTTATTTTTATACAAAGTTTCAAAACTTTTATGGTGAATGTTAATCGTTTGCACTTTTAGTACACAGTTCTTTACCTTTATATTCTAGTTTGATTGGTAGTTTTCTTTTGTTAAGTGTAAGAATCCATTTCATGTATAAAAAAAATATTTTTAATTGAGTCCTTAAATTATTCATCACTATTTGGTTCAATTATCATCAATATATTTTAGTAAATAATAGATTTCTCAAAGAAAAATTGATTTGATAGTGTCACGTTGAAAATGTGGTCGCCGGAATATGTGTTTGGTAGTGTATGTCTTATATTTAAGAAAAAACCGACAAATAATCGAAAAAAACGAAAAACCGACATAAACCGAATCGAGAAAAAACCGACTTAATTAGTTTGGTATGGTTCTAATATTTGAAAAACCGACTTACTTGGTTTGGTTTCTTTTTAGGAAAAACCCGATCCAAACCAAACCATGAACACCCCTCACCTTACCTAATGCAGGTAGAGAGACTGTTTTCCCAAAAAAATAAAAAATTACTTATTTTGGGCCGTAGGGAGTATGTCATTCTTTCGGTTTAAAACATTTCAAACAAGAAAAATGAAGAAATAAGCTACTACCAATACTTATCTTTTACTAATAATTTACTTAAGAGTTAAGAACATCAATATGAAGGTAAATTAAACTTCCCAAAGAGTACAGTAAAAGCAGCTAGCCTCCTTAAGTAAACAAGGGCTGTGGGCAGAGCTGATCAACTCTTTGTTTAGCCGCCAAGATTTTGTGAATTTTAAACTGATTCTTTCAAGTATTAATGGTTAAGTTCTAGATTTAATATCCATATATACATAACTTTATATGTATATATATCATAAAATTTTAACACAAAATAACTGAGCAAAGTTATAGGGTTCAGGTGAACTTTTAGCGCGATGTCTACCTCTACCAAAGATTTAGGGTTGGAGTCGTTCTAAAAGATAAATAGTCTGTGGCGAAGCCGCATGGTTATAAAGATGGTCAGTTGACCACCCTTTGTCGAAAAGTTGTACTGTGTATATAGATAAAATATTATATTTTAGAGATATATAACACATATTAAACACCCTTTGTCGGGATTTTTTTCACTTTTTTAAAATTTAAATACCTTCGAGTAAATTTCTAGTTTCGCCCTAATAGAGAAATTTTCACTTTTTATAAATTATGTGCGGCACAAATCTAAATTAATCGGACTAGTAAATATAGTATGCATATAGTAAAGTATATGATTGGAAAAAATACTCTGTTAATTAGCACTTTACTTTAGTCATTGTCAAATAATGCTACTCTCTCTCCCCTCATTTCTTGATCGAACCTTTTCTTCACACCAGTCCACCTTTTCAACTTCTGAACTAGCTTTGAGATTTTCTGAAAATCTGTCTCCTCAGTCTTCCCCAAAAGTGCTGATTTTCTGTAAAATGGTCAGCCATAATCATACACCCAGCTCAATAACCAAACAAGATAATCGAACAAAAGTTTCATCATTTTTCTCCGATTGGTTTGTGTTTATCTGTGGAACTTTAGTGGCTTTACTTGTATTCTTGGCCATATGGTCATTCATTAGCCCAAATCCTAGTTTTTCTACCATTATGATTACCAAGTCCAATACTTTGGATTCTAAATCAGCGGCCTTTAATTTAAATAAAGATTCGGAAGAACCAACATTTTATGATGATCCAGATTTGAACTACAGTATAGAGAAGCCAATGAAAAACTGGGACGATAAGCGAAGTAAATGGCTAAAGCTTCATCCAACATATAATCATGGTGTAAAACAACGGATTCTTGTCGTTTCAGGTTCACAGTCGACGCCGTGTAAGAACCCCATCGGTGATCATTTGTTGCTCAGGTTCTACAAGAACAAGGTACCTAGTGTCGTACAAACTAATTTTGTCTTAATTTATGTCACATTTTTTTATTTTCGAGATTTAAACTTTATATTTTTATCGTATGTTTAAACATATATTCGTTAAGTTTTTTGAACAAAATTTACATTTTAGGAACTATAAGTCATAATAATTACTCCCTCCGCATCAAATTAGATGGCGTACTTTCCTTTTTAGTCTGTTCCAAATAAATGACATATTTCTAAAGTTAGAACTAATTCAATTTTAAACTCTTCATTTTTCCCATTTTGAGAATTTTAATAACCACACAAATGTCATGGTTCCACAAAGTTTTTACCCCTTAAGCTTTTAAGACCACAAACTTCAAAAACCTTCTCTTTTTTTCCTTAAACTCTGTGCCGAGTCAAACTATTTATCTAAATTGAAACGGAGGGAGTAATAATTTAGAATATTCAAAAGACATAAAAAAAATTGTGGTCAAAGAATAACTTTTGACTCTCAAATTCTGTACATACATCTTCACATAAATTGCAAACACGCAATTTATTGTATTTGAAATATCGAATATATTTTAGGCAAAGACATTCTTTGTAATACTGTAGTAACTTTACTATAAATTCTCATGGAATAAATTAGCTGACAAGAAACAAGAAAATAAATCTTTCATTTCTGCTATCACAAGAATTCAATCCATTGAAAGATGAAAACATACAGCATAGTACGCTAAGAAATTGTAGAAAGAATAAACTTCAAGGAGTAAACAGGACAGATTTCTTGGCTGGAATACTTGACCAATATATTTATGATATACTAGTAGTATTTTTGTTTCTAAAATTCAAAGGTAGTAATTGTAATTAATATTCAGTTTTGGAAAAATATAGTTAACAGTTATATAATAATTTGTTAGTATTATCAAATAATACGTAACTAATTAACAGGTAGACTACTGCAGAATCCACGGGTACGATATTTTCTACAATAACGTATTATTGCAACCGAAAATGTTCTTCTTTTGGGCAAAAATGCCCGCTGTTAAAGCAGCTATGGTAGCTCATCCAGAAGCAGAGTGGATTTGGTGGGTTGATTCAGATGCTGCCTTCACTGACATGGATTTCAACCTACCGTTGGACAAATACAAAGACCACAACTTTGTTGTCTATGGTTGGCCAAAATTAATCTACGACAACAAGAGCTGGACAGGTAACTAGTTAGGGTTTTAGGTCTTCGTGGCATTTTACAATATTGAACTTTTTCTAAATCTGTTAGAAAGTTCTAGCAAATTGACGAGTTGGTTTAAACTTAGATGCGTTAATTAAAACGAGTCAAATTAATAATCAAAACATAATAACCTAACTCATTGATCAAGATAGGTCAATAACGAGTTACTCTCACTTTTACTTGTGCATTATAATAAAAATACATTTTTGTATTTACTTGTCTACTATACCAAGTAGGCGTTTGGACATAAGAATTGTAAAATTCTAAAAAATGGTGAAGAATATTTTCAAGTATAAATGGTATTTGAAATTTAGAGTTATTTTTGGACATAAAATTCAGTCTGAGTTGTTTTAGAAGTTTTGTGACTGATTTGAATGAAAGTTTTGAAAATTTGCCTTTTGGAGGTTTTTAAATTTTTAAAAATTTCCAAAATGCATCTTCAAGTACAAATTGAAAATATTATAAACAAACGCTAATCTCGCAAAAAAGTAAATCTTTTTTGGAAAAAAGGAAAAAATATTTTATGTCCAAACGGGCTCTAAATCAAGAGAGGCACAGTCTTTTTTTCCCGTTTTACTCTTATCATTAACTATTCATTTTCCTGAATTATTTCCCAAGACTTTGAAAATGCTATCATTATTATGGTTAAAATTATAAATTATTAGACTATAAATTTTGATTACTGGTTAGAATTTTGGCTCTGTCAAGTTATTCTATTTTGATCATTTTAATCCAATAAATTTTTATGGGTCTAATCCAATCCGTTTAAACTTATGCCAACAATTATGTGTGTATTACAAAATATAAATTGCAGGTCTGAATGCTGGAGTATTCTTGATTCGAAACTGTCAATGGTCAATGGACCTAATAGAAGCTTGGGCAAAGATGGGTCCACAGTCAAGAGAGTACGATAAATGGGGTCAAATTTTACAGTCAACGTTTAAAGACAAGAATTTTCCACAGTCCGATGACCAGTCAGGTCTGTCCTATTTACTTTTGAAAGAAAAAGACAAATGGGGAGACAAAATTTACTTAGAAAGTGACTATTATTTCCAAGGTTATTGGGTAGACATCATAGGCCAACTTGATAATATCACAGACAAATACCTTGGTATAGAGAAAAAAATGCCTAGCTTAAGGAGAAGACATGCAGAGAAGGTAAGTGAGAGGTACGGTAAGCTTTGGGAGGAGTACTTAATAATGGATAAGTGGAGGAGGCCATTTATTACACATTTTACTGGTTGTGAACCTTGTAGTGGTGATCATAATCCGATATATTCTTGGGAAAATTGCTATAATGCAATGCAAAAAGCATTAAATTTTGCAGATAATCAAGTGTTGAGGAAGTATGGTTTTGTTCATAAGGATTTACTTGATTCCTCTTCTGTTTCTCCCTTGCCTTTCGACTTTCCATCCAATTCCTGGGCGTAAGAGCGTAATTTGTGACGTGTGGAATGGAAGCATATCACGAGTTCGAATCTTATTGCACATGCAAAAATTTCATATTTAAGTGGAGAAGAATAGAAGGGTGGACTCCGTTGGTCTCCACATATATTTAAAAAAATTGTTTTGTGTACTTGTGTTGATATTGATGATTGTGATTCCTTTTTTTTTGGGTTGATAAATTGACGATTATATTGTGATTTCCTTTAAAGATGTGAATACCTCTTTGTTCTTATTAGGTTTTATATATTCCATACACTTGGAGTTGGAGTTGGATCCTTTTCCTAAAGTGGACAGGTCTTTTGTTCTTTCTGCATGCATGCAGCTTTAATGGAAAAGGCAGAAAATAAATAACCAAAAAAAAAGAAGGGAAAAGTCGAATCTTTTTTCCTGTGATTGGGCACGTTGCATTCTTGGACATCGCTGGCGTTTAGTTCTTTTGACACCATCTAATGTTTTAATATGTTGGACACGACCCACCACGGACCAGGTGGTTTTAAAAGAAGAGCTAAGGGATCTAGAGAATAGACAACAGTCCATGCCTAGGGGAGGGAGGAGGTTGAGGTGGGTGGTTGGTGTAAAAAAACGATATTCCCTCCGGTTCAAAATAAGTGATTTTTTATATGTTTTTACGCAGATTAAGAAATTCACTTTTTAGCATTAATTAACAATGAAATTGACCATATTAACCTTTACTATCCCACATAAATACTCCTAACATGTACTCCAACACTATTTACTCCAAGGGCAATGTAGAAAAAAATAATTAATTCATTTTTGAAATCCGAAAAAATTACTTATTTTGGACCACAAAAAAAATACAGAAAATTACTTATTTTGGACCGGAGGGAGTAATATAGAAAAAAAATTAATAATACAAAAACAAAAGTTTAAAAAAAAGCGGGGGAACGAGGGGAAAGTTGAGGGGGTTAGGGTCGATGGGTGGTGGCACAGCAAACAAAAAAAGAAACAAAAAATTGAAGTTGGAGAGGGTTAGTGTTATGTGAGGGTGGGTGAAGTTTTTAGAAAATATTTTTTTAACTTTTTTTAGTGAAGTCATTTTCTTCCTATTTTCAAGAAAATGTGATATTTAGGAAAATATTTTTCAAATTATTTTGTACAACCAAACAGTAAAAAATAAAAAAATATTTTAGTTCGTACCAAACACATCCAGTATCTCAAAATGGAAGACTTCTTGTTAAAAGAAAATTTTTCTTTCACTTTATAAAACTACTAGTAAAAGTTGGCCGGTACTGCGCTCGGGTCCACGCTTTGGGTTGCATATTGTTCTTCAAGTTGTGATTTGGGTTATTAGAATTATGTAGAAAGAAGTCAAAAAAATATATATATATATATTTTAAATAAATTTATATAACACTAGATATTAATTAAGAAGCAGAACATGAAATAAGTTTTCAAATCTCGAAGTTATAATATGTTTTCTTTTTTTATATTTGTGTCGACTCAATCCCCTGATTTTACTACTCGCATTTAATTTTGCTGTCAATGTAAAGATCGCTATTTTTATCAATATGACAACAAAAATAAAAATGAGCAGTAAATATGATGGTTTCATTGATCTATTATAAATGGATATGTAAACCAACTAAGAGAGAGCGCCTAACTATGATTAATTTTTCTCTCAATAAGCTATTTGAACTACACGTGTTCAACTGCAATTCAAATAATTCAACTAAAATAATTGGTACTTGATTTTATCTTTTCTTCACCCCCGATATATTTTTATTATACTTTGTAGAAAAATAAAAGGAGAGCTTGAAAATTTTTCTGTATTTTTTGAATGAATTTACTGTACAAAGGACTGTATATTTATACAGATATATCACTAGGAAAGAAAACAAAAAATAAAAAGAATAGCCTATTAATTTTGTGCACTTGTCCTATTTTTACTAGTTTAAGTCTAACAATATAACTGCCTAATTATTCCTTCTGCATGTGACATTATGTGTGCATATGAGAATCATCTAGAAGATGAGAGTCCTTTGGAGGGTCCATATTAGATCCATCGTTGTAGTGTTCAACAACTGAGATGATGCCACGTTACTTTTCATGTGGCTTATCAAAACCAAAATTAAGACCAACTCCTAACTTTGTTTTGTCCGCTATTTGTTTATCTTTGACCTTCATCCTTGGTCTTTCTTCCCCTTCATCGTTTCTTTTCTGAGAAATTGAAATATGAGATCAATTTATTCCAACATGCCCCCTCAAGTTGGAGGGGGTATAAGACACCCACCAACTTGCCAATAATCGATCTGTGAGAAGGCCATGATAAGAGTTAGGTGAATAAATCAGCAAATTGCAATTTTGAGGGGAGAAAGGAAAGAGAAATGAGGCAGGAAAGAAATTGTTGCCTCACAAAACGGACATCCAGTTCGACGTGTTTAGTCCTTTCATGAAATACGGGATTTCGGGCAATGTGAATAGGAGCTTGACTATCGGAGAAAATGAAAACCAAAATCGGAGTAGGAACTGATAGATCTGTAAGCAAATGAGTCAACAATGTGAGTTCTGCAACTAAGTGACACATTGAATGATATTCTACTTCTGCTGAAGAGAGAGAGACAGAAGCTTGTTTCTTGGATTTTCACGACACAGGTGAGCCACCCAAACTAATAAAAATATCCACTAACAGAACGGCGACTGTCACGACAAGAAGCCCAATCTGCATCGCAGAAAACCAGAAGATCAAATGAGGGCTGAGCATTGAGAAATAATCCCTGACCTGTGTTGGATCAAAGATAACGAAGGACACACAACACAACCGTAAAATGCCCAATGCAGGGTTGTTGCAAGTATTTGACTGAGAGTGAGAATTGCAAAGGAGAGATTTGGTCGCGTGTGGGTTAAATAATTGAGCTTGCCCACTAATCGACGATAAATGAAAGCATCAGCTAAGGGAGGCCCAGAATCAACAACCAATTTGGAAGAGGGATCCAGGGGGAAGAAGCCAGTAGGAGATTGAAGCAATCGAATTCGTTGAGCAGGTTAGTGGTAAATTTTCTTTGAGTATTAATTAGTCCATGTTGTTCCCTTAAAATTTCCATGCCTAAAAATTAATGAAGTTTCCCAAGATCCTTCATTTTAAACTCAGAATGTAGAAATGTTTTGAGATCTGCCAATTCATCAATGTCATCCCTTGTAAGTAGAATGTCATCTACGTACACAACAACAATAGGAATGAGATGTCCTGTTTTCTTAAAGAACAAAGAATAATCATTTAGGGAAGAAAAAAACCCCTTGAAACTCAATGCTTCGGCAAGCCTGGCATACCATTGCCTTGAGGCTTGTTTCAACCCATAAAGGGACTTGTTAAGTCGATAAAAATGGTGGGGGCTTGGTGAGGATAAACCAGCAGGGAACTTCATATAAAACTCTTCTTGCAGCTCCCTATGTAAAAAGATATTACTTACATCAAATTGAGAGATAAACCAACTTTTCTTGATTGCAGTTAGAAAGTAAGCACCTGATTGTTGTCATTTTGACAACTGGAGAGAAGGTCTTTGTGTAATCAATACCTTCTATCTGAATATCACCCCTTGTAACCAATCGTGCCTTGAGTCCTTCAATAGTACCATCAACATGGTGTTTGATCTTGTAAACCCAATTACAGGGTAGTGCTTTCTTGCCAGAAGGTAATAGAACTACATCCCAAGTATGATTCTCTTCCAATGCCTTAAGTTTAGAGTCCATAGCTTGGATCGAACCTGGGTTGCAACAAGCCTGAGAGTATGAAATATTAGAAACTGATTGAGGAGATGTTGATTAGAACTGGTAAGAGCAGAGAATGAAAATAGAGATGGGGAGCAAGGAAAAGTGAGACAGGAGGTGGTTACTGTCACACCTCATTTTTCACCGTGAGGGTGGATAAGGGAGTTTTCCACTTTAAGTGACATTATTCGATTTTTGGGATTTATTTATTTTATTCAGAGTCGCCACCCGGATTTTTACAGTGTTCCGGGATACTATTTATTTATTGGAAATCCCAAAACCGAGGAATTTTGACTCTGTTTTAATTGTCTGCGAACCAGAAATCCGGGTAAGGAATTCTGTTAACCCGGGGAAGGTGTTAGGCACTCCCGAATTCCGTGGTTCTAGCACGGTCGCTTAATGATTAAACTTGGCCTATTTAATTACTATTTTTGTACCTATGCGCATTTTTATATTCTTTATCGCTTTTGTTATTTTTTTTCGTATTCAAAGAATTATTTGAGACGGGTCACGTATGCGTAAACCCGTAGAGTTTTAAATGTGTCTAAAATCATGTCGCGCGTACGTGTACACAATTCTCGACATTGAACTCATTTACATAATATGGAAAAAGTGCGCAAGCACGTATTTCGTTTTTTTGCCAAAAAGGAACCGAAATTACGTCACGCGGACGTGTACGCAATCCCGATAATTTTAAGAAATTCGTTCCTAAAAGTGTCTTTATGAGGGTTCATTTTAGTCTTAATTTGTGTTACGTAAACGTATACACAATTTTGAGAAAAAGGTATATTTTTAGTTGTTTTTATTCAAAGTTACGTATAACGTATACTTTGATTGATTCATTCCTAAGTTTAAGGTAGTCTCTATCTAAAAAGGCTTCGAACTCGAATCTTACTAGACAGTACCCAAGTCTGATTCCAAATTACTTAGGAATATAACAAATTGCATACTAGACACACAATGTAACAAATTACATAATATCAGTAGGCAAGCAATCAATGTAATTTTGGAATGGAATGGAACATAGCTATTTCGTGAAGAAATAAAATCATACTATACAGAAACTGTTTTTTGATAAAACCCGTACTGATATTATTTAGTATTCTGTCCGATAAAAAATAGGCTGGCAATTGTTTTTGTCATAGCATAGAGACAATAAATAGTTTATAATCAGATCAGCCCCCTGATTCTCTTTAAACTAACTCCCAAATATTTCAAAACAATATGAGTTGAATGGAAATGTTACATCTCGTTTTAACTACACTCCTAAATTATTTAAGGAATTAGAAAACACTTTAAGTTCCATTATTTCTGTTTGACTTTCTCGAAGGATACAAAAAAACTGGATTGTTAATCTTTAGAATTTCCGCTTGGTTTACAAAGAACTGATTTTCTTTTCACATAAAATACTTCAGGTAGTCAAATTCATACCCATCTATTTGGAGACCTATAAGACATGAAAGAAGACTACAGAGCTGGATATAAATTCATAGTGTCCATGTGTCCAGTCCTTTTTACAAATATATATAAAAGATAAAATCAGGAATACAATTTTTGCTCCTAAATACAAGTTTTCTAAAAGGAATGAAAAACGAAGTAAAAGGAGAGACTAAAGTTGCTGCTCCTATGCGAGCTTCAACAGTTCCTTAGAGATTTAATCCTGCATCTTTTAACGTTAGTCAAAAATTAGGAGTCCAAAGTCTACTGTTTGTACAACATTAGCAATAGACCTTTGAGCACTTTACAAGATGAATCTAACCATAAAGGAAGTTAGACTCAACCTTAATGATTCTCTATACCATACTAGGAGAACAAAACGTATTCATATCTTTTATGGACTGAATCTGACCATAAAAGGGGTCAGATTCAGCTCCATAGATCTCATCTTTTTGTTCCTCTTGGTATTCAACACATACCTATACCGTGACTTTGACTCTTTAGGCATTTTATAGAGAATGAATCTGATCCTTTGAAGGGATTCAGGTTCTTTACTCTAGGAAGCCATCTGACTACTTATTTTATCTCCCAAAAGAGAAAAATTTATCAATATGAACTACTGTTTTGGCACTATTGTGGGGTGAATTTGACCATTGAAAGGTCAAATTCATCTACCCTAGTGTCTTTTGCCTTACTAACAAACTAAGAAGCAAACAAAAAATGGAATCTAACGAACTAATGCATACTGACTTCAAGAATAAACACACATATTCAGATTGTTACTATCAACATGTTAACCAGTCCTACTTTCAGATTTTCACACCAAAATATAAAAATGACAAAAAAATTCAGTTATAGAAGGAGGCAAATTCGAGCAAAGAGGAAGATGAGGTTCACATTTTTTGAGTCTTTCAATAATATCAAATAGTTACATACCGTTTGAAAAGAAAATCAATCCAAATCTTGACCAATTAAAGGTCAAGTAGCAGCAATACAACAAATAAAGAGGAAAGATCAGTAGCAGTCAAAAGCTTAACCAGACAAACAATAGCAGCAGTAGAAAACCAGCCCAGAGTTTGAGAGTATAAGCAAGAAACCTTTTTCGAATCAGATCATCAAATAAACAAAATCCATTTTCACAAGTTTGGAAAGGATTTTGAGTGAGCAAGGATAGTAGGTTCAATCTTCAGAAAAGAGCTTTCAGAATATAGAATAGTGCTTCTTTAGTAGAAAGTTTGTCTCCAAAAAGAAACTTCAGTCCCAAAAAAAAGGTTCCCAATATGTAAAAAAGAGAATCTATTTATAGAGAGCTCAAGGATGGGATAAACTTTGGCATATTCCTCATCTAAGAGCTGAAAATAGTACTAGGGCAGCTGTCACCCTTATCCTTTGGGACAACTGCCCCTTATTCTAGAAGTTTCTATCCTATGAAATTACCTTAACACCCTTAAAAATCTGATTTCTCAAATCTAGAAGGTTCTTTGGATTATTATTAAACTTTGGATAGCTAACCCTAGTTATGTTCTTTAGTTAACCACTAGTCATTCTTAACTAAGGTTAGTTTAATTAGTTAATGGTTCATTGATGAGGTTCCTAGAGTTGAACTAGGTTTAACTTGTTACTTAAGGTAAATCAATCAATTTAATACCTTAACCTAAATTAACTGATTTAGTTTAATTAACTCAAACTCAATTACCTAAAATCAGAAACTTAACTAATTATTAAGCCTAGGTTAAATGATTTATTTTAGTCAATTAATCCTAGACTAATTATCTTAGGCAGATTTTAGGATTTAGTTAATTACTTAAGAGATTATTAACCTAGGTTAACAAGTTATTTTTTAGGCAGTTGTCATTAACTAAGTTAACCTTGAGATTTAGGATTAAACTAGGTTAATCCATGACCATACACTGGTTCAGGGTTAACTAATTTCCTAATTAATTAGATAATTAATCGATTAATCTAATTATAACCTACCCAAGTAAAACATGAGGCAACTAACCAAACGAGATGATCATGCATGAAGAACGACAGTAAAATATAACAAATACATGAACAAAACAGTCATAATAGATGAGGCAAGGAATCACAGAAACAATACATATATCGAACTATGTCGATTATCATGATTGTCATGAAACCTTTATTACTAAATAACAGGAACTAACACATGATTAACCATGCAATAGGTTCTGAATTTGCACTTAACAAGGCAAAGAAAAAAAATAGGCAGAGACAAACCGTGGAATATAATTTAAACAAAATCACAAGATAAATCAAATTAATGAGCATGTTAATCATATAGAACACACTGTCCTATTCACAAAATTTACAGAGAAGCAAGAAAAAATCAGATTTTAATCAAGAATTTTCAGATTTAGATAACTGGGCCAAACTCTAACCTAAGTGATCAATTTTAACAAGTAGTCAGAAAGAGGGGAAGCACCTGGTTAAGTGGAAACATCTTGACCGAATTCCGGCGGCTGGCCGGAGTTTGGCCGGACTCCGGTGGGTTTGAAAACGAGTCAAACCCACATGAATCAATTGCTCTTATCAAGAGCAACTGGCTCATGTAGGTCCGAGCTGTTGAATCCTTCGAAGTCGACTGGGGTGCCATTTTAAGATTTTTAGATTTTTAGATCTGAAATTGCTAAGAAATGGGTGATGTTTTGGGGAAATTAAGTATGGGATGGGGTTAAGGAGGACAAGACGGTCATGGGGTAAAAATTTGAGGTTATTTGGCTGAGCTCCGTCGCCGGTGGAGATTTTTGGTCGGCGGAGCAAAGCGGAGGAACGGTGGAGCCACGGTGGGAGACGGCAGGGGACAACCAGCCTCTAGAGAGAGGTGAGAGACGGAGGGGAGAAGGGGGGGGGGG
>ML263410.1:0-10335 GCA_005239495.1 Nicotiana undulata | reverse complement strand
ATATATATATATATATATATATATATTTATTCCATAAAAATAATACCAAATCTCTCAGCCATATTTATATCACGAGAGAACCAACTCAAACAACCAATACTCTTTCCAAACAGTCACAACAATTCAACAAGGCCAAATAGTCATATAAACAATAATGAATGTGTAGCAGTTAAGACAATAATCAAATAAGTGAGAAACGGAAAGGGGATCATGTTTAACAAATAATTCGGGTGGTGCATAGATACTCGTCACCACACGTATACACCACACCCATGCAATTCACGTAGCAAACAAGTGGGGAGTCCTATTCCCTCAAGCTAAAGTTAGGCCAAACACTTACCTCAATTCCGCAGGCCACTCACTGCTCAATTATTGCTTTTCCTTTTGAATTCTCCTCTAACTTGCTCGAATCTAATCAAAATTAACTTAATATCATTAACTAATGCTAAAGGAACTAACTTTATTGAAAAATATAATTTTTCCTAAGTTTTCTCAAAAAAAGTGAAAACCCGACCCCGGGCCCGCTTGGTCTAAACTCGGGGTTCGGACCAAATTACGTTTACCCATTCACCCACGAACTCAAATATGCTACTAGTTTTGAAATCAAAGCTTAATTTGATATAAAAATTTAATTTTTACAAAACTACCTAATTCTACCCAAATCCTAGATTTTTACCATAAAAATTCTTTGTTTTTGCTTTAAAAGTGATGCAAAATAATAAGGAATTGAAAGAACAAGGTTTGGAATTGATTACCTATGAATTGAGGATGAAGATTGTTGAAGAAAAATCATTTTTAGGGCTGGAACTTCGATAATTTGGAGAAGAAAGGGTATTGTCCGTTTTTAACAGGTATTTATATTAGTTGGTTTGGGCAACTGTGCGATCGCGGGTAATTATATGCGATCACACAGGGTAAGGGGAAACTGGGCTGTGTGATCGCGGGGGTGGGGGTGCATTCGCACATGGTAGGGGGCTGGAGGCAGTGCGTTCGCAAAGTAGAGCCTGCACTGTGCTCCGCGACCGCAGGCTTATTTGTGCGATCGCACAGGGTTCCAAACAGGGCTCAAACTTTACTCTATGCGATCGCGGTCTTTCCTATGCGATCGCACAGGTCAAAATACCTTGACACCAGAACTGAAAAAACCAGCAGCTATTTTAAAGTGAAAAGCATCCTGTGGCCTATCCGAAACTCACCCGCACCCTCGGGGCTCTAAACAAATCATGCACGCAAGTCTAAAAATATCATACGGACTTGATCGTGCAATAAAATCATGAAAATAACATGCAAATCTATGAATTAAACCTCAAAACTCATCATTTTCATCAAAAACTCTTAAAATTCATAATTTCTCAACCGGATGTCCGAATCACGTCAAACGAACTCCGTTTTTCACGAAATTTCACAGTTAGCCTCTGAAAATATGGACCCGATACCAATGATTTTTAGCATTATTTTATTTCTTTAATTCATGAACATTTCAGCAAAACAATTTCTTTCAAAAATTGATTTCTAAGGCCTGGGACCTTGGAATTCATTTTCGGGCATACGCCCGAATCCGATATTTTACTGCGGACCTCCCGGGTTCGTCGGAACACAGATCCGGGTTCGTTTACTGAAAATGTTGACCAAAGTCAACTTTTATCAAATTTTCACATAAAAGCTTTCCGGTTTCACGCCCTGCGCACGCAAATTGAGGTATTTCGTTTTAGTCTTTTATGGTTATTTTGCATGGAACATAGTCTAATTTTACAAATGACCCTTTGGGTCATCACAATCTCCACCTCTAAAACACACGTTCGTCCTCGAACAGACATAGAAAATTACATGAAGTGGCGAACAAGTGTGGGTATTTACTCTGCATGTCCGACTCGGACTCCCAAGTATCTGCCTCAATGGGCTGGCCTCCCCACTACACTCGAACTGAAGAAAAACTCTGGGATCTCAATTTGCGAACCTGCCGGCCTAAAATAGCTATCGGCTCCTCCTTATAAGTCAAGTCTTTGTCCAACTGGACAGAGTTGAAATCTAACACATGGGACGGGTCATCATGATATTTCCGGAGCCTAGACACATGGAATACCGGATGAACTGAGGATAACCTTGGAGGCAATGCAAGTCTGTAAACTACCTCCCCCCCTTATCAAGAATCTCAAACGACCCGATATACCTAGGGCTCAACTTTCCCTTCTTCCCAAACCTCATAACACCCTTCATGGGCGACACACGAAGCAATACTCGCTCTCCAATCATGAATGCCACATCACGAACCTTACGATCATCATAACTCTTTTGCCTAGACTGAGCCGCACGAAGTCTCTCATGAATAATCTTGACCTTATCTAAGGCTTCCTGAACCAAGTCGGTACCTAACAACCGAGCCTCTCCTGGCTTGAACCATCCAACTGGGGATCTGCACCGTCTACCATATAATGCTTCATAAGGAGCCATCTGAATGCTCGACTGGTAACTATTATTATAACCAAACTCCGCTAACGACAAGAACTGATCCCATGAACCTCCAAAGTCAATAACACAAGCGCGGAGCATGTCCTCCAATATCTGAATGGTACGCTCGGACTGCCCGTCAGTCTGAGGGTGAAATGTTGTACTCAACTCCACTCGGGTACCCAACTCTCGCTGAACTGCCCTCCAAAAGTGCAAAGTAAACTGCGTACCCCGATCAGAAATGATAGACACGGGCACCCCATGAAGGCGAACAATTTCCCGAATATACAACTCAGCCAACCGCTCTGAAGTATAAGTACTAGCCACTAGAATGAAGTGTGCTGCCTTAGTCAGTCTATCCACAAAAACCCAAACCGCATCGAATTTCCTCTAAGTCCGTGGGAGCCCAACAACGAAGTCCATAGTGATACACTCCCATTTCCACTCAGGAATCTCTATCTGATGAAGCAAACCATCATGTCTCTGATGCTCATACTTTACCTGCTGACAATTTAAGACACGAGCCACATAAGCCACAATGTCCTTTTTCATCCTTCTCCACCAATAATGCTGTTTCAAATCTTGGTACATTTTTTTTGCGCCTGGGTGAATAGAATACTTGGAACTGTGAGCCTCCTCAAGGATCAATTCATGGAGGCCATCAACATTAGGCACACACTACCTACCCTGCATCATCAAAATGCCATCATCTCCAACTGTAACCTGCTTGGCATCGCCATGCCGAACCATGTCCCTAAGGACCGCCAAATGTGGGTCATCATCCTGCCGCTCTCGGATACGATCAAATAGAGAAGACCGAGCGACAATATAAGCTAGGACACTGCTGGGAGAAATATCCAACCTCACGAACTGATTAGCCAAAGTCTGAATGTCTGAAGCCAACGGTCTATTGCCACTTGAGATATATGCAAGACTGCCCCTACTCACTGCCTTCCTACTAGATGCATCGGCCACCACACGGGCTTTCCCCGGGTGATACAATATGGTGACATCATAATCTTTTTGTAACTTTAACCATCTCCGTTTCCTCAAATTTAGATATTTCTGCTTGAATAAGTACTGGAGCCTGCGATGGTCTGTACAAACTTCACATTGCACACCATAAAGGTAGTGCCTCCAACCTTTCAAGGTATGAACAATGGCTGCCATCTTTAAGTCATGAACAGGGTAATTGTTCTCATGGACTTTCAACAGACAAGATGCATACACAATCACTCTGCCATCCTGCATCAACACTGCTCCAAGTCTAACTCGAGAAGCATCACAATACACCGTGAAAGAACCCGAATCTGATGGTAACACAAGCACTGGTGCTAAAGTCAAGGTTGTCTTGAGCTTCTGAAAGCTCGCCTCGTACTCATATGACCATGTAAATTGGGCACCTTTCTGAGTCAATTTAGTCATTGGGGCTGCTATGGATGAAAACCCCTCCACAAAATGACGGTAGTAACCGGCCAAACCCAAGAAACTCCTAATCTCCGTGATTGTGGTGGGTCTAGGCCAGTTCTTGACTGCCTCTATCTTCTTAGGATCTACCTGAATACCCTCAACTAATACAATATGACCCAAAAAGGCTACAAAATCTAACCAGAACTCACATTTAGAAAACTTAACATACAACTGATTATCTCTCAAAGTCTGGAGTGTTACACGGAGATGCTGCTCATTCTCTTTCCGACTGCGGGAGTATATAAGAATGTCATCAATGAACACGATCACAAAAGAGTCCAGATGTGGCTTGAAAACCCGATTCATTAAGTCCATAAAGGCCGCTGGAGCATTAGTCAGCCCAAAAGACATAACCAAAAATTCATAGTGCCCATACCTCGTACGAAAGGCTGTCTTAGGGATATCGGACGCCCTAATCTTCAGCTGATGGTAGCCTGACCTCAAATCAATTTTCGAAAACACTCTAGCACCCTGAAGCTGATCAAATAGGTCATTAATCCTTGGCAACGGATATTTATTCTTGATAGTAACTTTATTCAGCGGCCTGTAGTCTATGCACATTCTCATTGACCCATCTTTCTTCTTTATGAACAAAACCGTGCACCCCAAGGCGAGACACTTGGTCTTATGAAACCCTTATCTAGAAAATCTTGTAAGTGTTCTTTCAATTCTGGTGAGGCCATCCGATATGGAGGAATGGAAATGGGCTAAGTGCTCGGAGCTACATCAATACAAAAATCAATATCCCTGTCGGGCGGCATACCCGGTAGGTCTGCAGGAAATACCTCAGGAAATTCACGCACAATAGGAACTGTCTCTATAGAGGAAACCTCAGCATCAGAATCACGAATATGAGCCAAATAAGCCAAACATCCTTTCTCCACCATGCACCGAGCCTTAGCATATGAAATTACCCGGCTGGGAGAACGACTAAGAGTCCCTTTCCATTCTAATCGAGGCAATCCCAGTAAGGCTAAGGTAACCGTCTTGGTGTGACAGTCTAAAATGGCATAGTAGGGAGACAACCAATCCATGCCTAATATAATATCAAAGTCAACCATGTCTAGAAGTAAAAGATCAACACTAGTTTCAAGACCCTTAATGACTACCACACACGAACGATATACTCGATCTACCACAATAGCATCCCCCACCGGTGTAGACACATAAACAAGAACACTCAAGGGATCACGGGACACATTCAAATACGAGGCAAAATAGGATGAAACATACGAATAAGTAGACCCCAGATCGAACAAAACGGAAGCAGCTCTATCACAAATTGAGATGATATCTGTAATAACAACGTCGGAGGATTCTTCCTCAGACCTAGGTTGAAAAGCATATAGTCGGGGCGGAGCCCCACCACCCTGAGCCACACCTCTGGGAGGACCTCCACCTCTAGCAGGCTGACCTCCACCTCTAGCTATCTGTCCTCCACCTCTAACATTCTGGCCTCTACCTATGACTACCTGACCCCTACCCCTTGCTGGTTGGGCAGGTGGTACTGTAGATGGTGCCGGAACTATGGCACGAGAACCCTGGTACTGATGCTGACCACTCAGAAATTTCGGACAAACTCTCTGAACATGCCCATATTCACCACACTCAAAACATCCCTCCTGATTTGAGGACTGACCTTGACGAACCGGCCGACCACGATAATAACACTGCATAGGAGGTGCTCTAATAGGAGCTGAAGGAGCACTGTAGACTGGTTGAGCAGAAGGAGGTTCATAAGAACCACGACCCCCTAAAGTACCATGTGAAACCTGTAGTGCTGAATGGAATGTCTTGGATAAATGGCTTCTGCTAAAGGAAGTCCCGCCTCCAGATGAGGCACCACTGAAAACACCAGAATGGCGAGGTTTCTTGTCTGACCCATGACCTCCTATCCCAAGAACTGACTCAACCCTCCTAGCTATATTAGTTGCATCCTGAAGGGAAATCTCAGATCCTGTATCCTTGGCCATATGCAACCTGATGGGCTGAGCAAGGCCATCAATAAACCGTCTGACCCTTTCCCTCTCGGTGGGCAATATAAGCATAGCATGTCTAGCCAGATCCACAAAACGAGTCTCATATTGAGTCACAGTCATGTTACCCTGCTGTAGTCACTCAAACTGACGACGCTTATTCTCTCGAGTAGTGACATGTAAGAACTTCTCCAAAAAGAGATAGGAAAACTGATCCCAAGTCAGAGCTGGTGATCCTGCTGGCCTAGTCAACAAATAATCTCTCCACTATTTCTTGGCGGAACCAGTCATCTGAAAAGCTGCAAAATCGACCCCATTGGTCTACAAAATACCCATATTATGCAGCACCTCATGACAACTGTCCAGATATTCCTGTGGATCCTCCGAAGTAGCACCACTGAAATGGACATGAAATATCTTAATGAACCTGTCAAGTCTCCACAAAGCATCTGTTGACATGGCTGCCCCATTAGCGGGCGGCACTGCTGCAACTGGCTGAATTACCCCAACGGTATTGATCAGTGGAGTCTGAACCTGAGGAGTAGTCTGAACTGGAGTGTGGGTAGTAGTAGTCGGGACCCCTCCTCCAACCTGAGATACGGTTGCTGCAACAGGAAAGGTGCCACTCTGGGCCACACTCTCCATAAGGCCCACTGTAACGACCCGGTCCGTCATTACGTAAACCCTTCATCATAATTGTTGCTATTGACTTACTATAGATTGGTTATTCTTTTATTAATGTGTTAGAGTCGATAGGTTTGGAATCGGAATGGTTAAATGAGAATTCAGACACTTAGTCCTTAAAGAATAGCCTTAAAATGGGAAAAGTCAACTAAGAGTTGACTTATTGGTAAACGACCTCAGAATGCGGATTTTAGGGTTTGGATAGCTTCGTTAGGTGATTTGGGACTTAAGAGTGTGTTCAGAATAATTTTGTGATGTCCGGTGTGGAATTAGGCTGGAATTGGTGAAAGTTAGTTTTTGGCGATTCCGGTCGGCAGTGGAAAATAGGCTATCGGGTTGTAATGTCATTTTGGACTTGTCTGCAAAATTTCAGGTCAATCAGAGTTGATTTGGATAGTTTCGGCATCATTGACGAATTTTAGAAACCTCAAAGTTCTTAGGCTTGAATCCGATGTAAATTTGGAGTTTTGATGTTAGTTTTAGTGTTTTGAGAGTGCAAATAAGTTTGAATGATGTTATGGGATATGTTGGTAAGTTTGGTTGGGGTCCCGAGGGGCTCGGGATTGATTTCTGGTGATTAACAGACTCATTTGGACTTAGAACAATTGCTGGTTTTCTGGTGTCAGTGCAACAGATTTTTACTCTCTACGATCGCATAAAGGGAGTCGCGATCGCATAGAGCATTTTGATAGGGTTCAGGACTTACTCTCTGCGATTGCATAGAACAAGCAGGTTAGGCAGTGCGGTCGCGTGAGGTTTCTTGCGATCGCGTAGAGCGTTTGGGGCTCGTGGGGTCGGGAGGTCAAGAGTGTTGTGCGATTGCGTGCCTAAGGCTGCGATCGCAGAAGTCAAAATCCCTAACACTGTGCGATCGCAGGGCCAAGGTTGTGATCGCAGAGAACAAAAGTCTGGGCAGTGTTTAAATATTTCCTCCGCGACCTAGACCCTTTTTTACACCATTGTTGTACGGAAAAGAGCTCTTGGGGGCGATTTTGAAGAGGGAAATCCTTGTTCTTCATTGAGGTAAGTGTTCTAGTCATTAAAACTCGTTTATGGGTGATTATAGACCATAATCCCAGCCTTTAATTCATGAAAAATAGTAGGAAAAAAAGGATTTTGGGGCATGAGATTATGAGACCTTCAAGGGTCGATTTGAGGGGTCAAACGAACTCCGATTTTGGTGTTATTTATATGTACGGACTCGTGAAAAGAAGAAGAACACTTATCTGTAAAAATTCTGAGTTTCAGGACGCGTGCCCGGGGGTTCGGGTTTTGACCAGTTTTGGATTTTTGGGCTAAATTTGATATCTTTCAATTAGAATTCGTTCCTTAAGCATATATTGATGATAAAAATTTGAACTTGGTAGATTTGGAGCCTTCGGAGGTTGATTTGAGAGGCAAGCGCATTGCGGAATAATTCCGGGCTAGATTTGAGGTAAGTAATATCTTTAAATCCTGTCCTGAGGGTATGAAACCCCGGACTATGCACCCTTTCACGGGTTTTGAAATAAAAAGGTGGAAACTTTGGAAACATCTTTCCTATTTAGGCGACTATTGAGTTGCGAAACTGATTTCTAAGCCTATGCTTAAATTAGTATTATTTTATTATGATATGAATTGGGCTGTAAGCCGTGTTTGGGGCCTAGTGCCGACTTGTTTACCCTTCGAGGGTTGTGTTTACTATACTTTCCTCACTGATATGTTATGATTTTTCACTCAGTCGTTTCTTGATAAATTGTTTTGACACTCAAAGTATTTTGATACTATTTCTTAAAAATGAAACACTGTTTAGGGTCGAGAACCCGATATATTTATGGCCTGAAGGGAAAATTGAGAGTGTCTGAGTGAGTGAGGTTGTTGGCCTATATTGTGAGGATGATATGATATGAGTGAGGCTGAGGGCCTATATTGTGTGTGATTTATGCCATGTTGTGGCTTATTATAGCTCTTGGGCTGTAGGATCCCCTCCGGAGTCTGTAACACACCCCCAGTGAGCGCCGATACAGATTGAGTGATGCCCGTGGGGCTTATGAAGAGTGATTGTGAGGTTACATGATGGGCAGAGTGATTGTGAGGTTGCCTGATGGGTAGAGTGATTGTGAGGTTGCCTGATGCGCAGAGTGATTGTGAGGATGCCTGATGGGCTGATACTGAAAAACATTGTTACGAGAAATGATTATGGCCCGAGGGGCAGTTTTATGAAAGGTTTTACTGAGTTTTAAAACTATGATTTACTTCGTTTTCACACTAGTTTCACTGAGAATTTTACTGATATATACTGATATTGCACTTGTTTCAAAGGTTTTCTGGAAACTGATTTCGAACTCATTATTTGATGAATGCTACGTGGTGACTGGGTGTTTTACTGGTTTGTGGAATTATGTACATGTTCTGTGTGTTTATATTACTCAAACTGTGATTTACATTCATTACTACTAAGTTGGCGTACTCATAAAGACTCCTTGTGCCTCTGTGCACAGATCCAGGTACTAGTTCGCAGCAGTAGCTGACGCAGTTCGATCGCAGCATTTACGGGATTTTCGAGGTAGTTGTTAAGCGTCCACAACTTCTCCATTTCCATTCCTTGTTTAGCTTTAGCATTTGATTCATAGATATATATTATAGTTTTAGCAGAGTTAGATTTATTTATTCGTAGATGCTCATGACTATTGACTCCAGTTCTTGGGAGGTTTGTTAGACTATTATTGGGACGATAAGACTTAATTATATTATTTGATGCTATGGTTGCTTGCTTATTGTTATATTGTGAACTGTTAAAATTGAACAAAAGCGTAGTAATGTGATGGTTGGCTAGCCTAGTTCCACGTTAGGCGCCATCACGGCCTGTTAGGATTTGGGGTCGTGACACCCACTAAACGGACCAAAGCATCCTAAAGAACTGGGGTAGCAATAAACCCCTCGGGAACCTGAGCTGGTCCCGCTGAGACAGTCTGAGCCGGAAGCCCCTCATTAATCTCAATCTGGGGTTCCTCAGCTGTGGCTGCTGCCTGAGCAATGGGCTGAGTCCTGCCCCTGCCTCGGCCTCTGGCGTGGCCTCGGCCTTTACCCCTAGTAGGAGCTGCTGCTGCTAGAGGTCCGAAATTCTGGTTAGCGGAAGATGAAGCACGTGTTCTCGCTATCTGCGAGAGAATAGAAGAATCCAAATCAGTATATGAGGTACAAGAATTCGCACGATAGAATAGAAATAAAAATGGAGTTGTTTCCTAACTCAATAGCCTCTGAGAGATAAGTACAGACGTCTCCGTACCGATCCTTCAGACTCTACTAAGCTTGTTCGTGGATTGTGGGACCTAAGTAAACCTAGTGCTCTGATACCAACTTGTCACGACCCAAATTCTCAACCTTAGTGATCGTGATGGCGCCTAACACCACACTTGCTAGGCAAGCCAATGTTAGAAATCGAATAATTTACTTCCGTAATTAATTACTTAAGCATAAGTAAATAAATTCCAAATGAACTGAATTAGAATAATTTTCGACAACAATAAAACAGAATAATAATAATGACCGATTAAATAGAACGAACCACAAATTAATTATAATAAAAACTCTAAGACTACCCTAGGGTTTGGTGTCACAATCCACGAACTACTAAAGAATACTACAAATAATGGCTGAAAGAAATAGTGTAACTATTCTGAACGATATAAAACAATGTATGTAGATATAGGATAAGACTCTCGGATATCTGCGAACGCTGGCAGATGTACCTCGTGTCTCCAAACGAAATCGGGTG